>QMFG01002913.1:0-23717 GCA_003314545.1 Ramaria sp. MG151
GGAGACAAGATCTTGTGCCGTGATGGGAAAAGTATGGGTGCCAGTGTGGAAGGAGGTAGCATGGGTCCCCAGCGGAGTCTGGGGCCAAAGGTCCGGGGGAGGAGTTGCTTGCATGAGGCACGGATGGGAATTGGGTTCAGGTAACAGTGAGGTTACGGTAGCATCACCATGTAAACATCAAATGAGAATGATGGGGCGAGTGAAGATGAATGAGTGACACGGCGCGGAAGAGGAATGGAAGGTTGAAAGGCTATGGGATATATGGACATGTTATGGGATATATGAACGAAATAATTTTGGAATGAGAGAAGTTGTGGATCGAGGCACGAAGTAAAACACAATATGCTGACTAGAGACAGAGAACATTGAACAAGCAAGCAGAAAGGGAACCGGGTCTGGGTCCGGTTGCGGGGAGGAGAGTACCAGAATTGGACAGTGGTTAGAAGATCCCGGGGTTGGTAGTGTGTGACAGTGTGACAGACTTTCGGTTAGTGGTGTATTTCTTGTTGAAATATTCGACCAGTCGCGGTTATTCTCCTTCCTACTTCCGGCTCACCGGCTACGTTACGAACTCCGCCATTAGATAACCACCTGTTTTAGCGCACGACACGTCTCATCTTCTTGATTCGAAGTTGAGACGTGAGTAGATTTAATCACACTCGGACATAACTTCATTCTGACTTTGATTAGCCGTTTCATAGGTAGCTGATTATAAAACATCTTCTTGATTCGAAGTTGAGACCCGTTTCATAGTTGCAACATTTCTATAGCACCCCTTTATTCGAATACAGCTATATACGATCTACCAGACCTTCAGACGCCGACACATTTATTTCGAGAGCATCACCAACGCCGAGCAGTCGAGACGAGACCACCCTTACCCATTTGTTATAAAATCACCCATGCGAGCAGTGTTAGTTCGCAAGATACTTCATCCAGCGGGCGCACTGAATAAATAAATAATATTTCACCTTTTTACAATAATCAGACTTATCAAGGTGGTAACGATGATGATGCGAAGGGATCTCAAGTTCGATTCTCTGCACAGTTTTCAGAACAGAACGGTTGTATGATCTCCAGTGAGAAAATGGAAATGATGTTGTGTTCGGAATTGGATCCCGGTCCGGTTGCGGTAGGGGGGAGTACCAAAAAAGAGCAGTGGTTAAAAGATGTTGGAGGATACGTGCTTGGAGTCTCTCCTCAGAATCCAACTTCCCTGGAAAAATGCTTCACAATTCTCTTTCTCCTCCACCTTCATCACAGCCTTCGTCTCCTTTACCTCTCCCATCGCCCACCAAATGGTCTCGGATTCCGCCCCACTCATCTCCTTTATAGCACTTTTCTCTGAGACTACCCGTTCATATGTCCAAGATATTCATGCTTTGCACAGGATTCCCGTTCATAAAAATGTTACAAGTCCTGTCTTGCTTCATCTACGTACCTGTGCTATACGTCGTACGACATCAAAAAGACGAACCGTCCGCTCCTGGAACACGTCTGCAATGCGTAGGATGCGAACACAGCGAGCTTGCTCTTCGTGGGGTGCCAGGAGGGGAAGGATTTAGGTGCTCGGGTAGAAGCAGGCTAGCATGACTCCTCAGCAGAGCCTGCGGCCGGGGATGCACAGTTCCTCAAGGCCAGGTTAGAGTCTTTTCCAGGCAAAGCATAGTTGAAAATTCTTAGTCGGTGAAGCTTGGGGATGCCCTGGGAAGATTGGGGCGCTGACAAAGCCGTCCATGGACTCATCGTTGAAGTCACTCGGGTTGTTGCATTACTCAGCTGGGGCACTAGCTGACATGTACTCGTAATGTTCGTCACGGTTGGTTTCCCATCGGGACCAAATGTGAAGCCGTCACCACATTCCAGCAACCTGAACATGTCGAAGGAGTGGTTTTACATCGTCTGCATCAGCACTCCGATGTTCCATATACCAGGGAGGGTGTCGATCCCAGCAGGTAGGTGCGATTCGGGAGAGATACAGGTTGTCTAAATAGCTCTGTGATATAAGCTCAGTACTGTGATTCCAAGGCTCAAAAGATCAAGTCAGTCAACTTTGTAATTTTCAGGGTAGCGAGAATTCAGTCATGCTCACGTCTTTCGTTACATCTTGATCGCTGGACGTGATACTGTACGCCATCTACTCCTGCTCTTCCCGTTTCTTTGCTGACAGTGATGGGGACCATGGCCACCCTAACGTTTGCCCTCTACTGCATGCCACAGCATCATGTTGTGCTAGAGACTTTACGCGAAGAAGTTCTGACGGAAATTGGCCTACTCGTGGTCCAACCGTTGACGATGTAAAGGAATGTAAATACTTGGGTGCCGTGATTAACGGTAACGTTTCTATTTGACTACGGTTAGAAACAATCGACGATGTAACGTGGTGTACACTATAGAGACTCTTCGTTTATGCCCTCCCGGACCTACAATTTCTTTTCCTTGGAAGTCTCTGACGTACCTTTGTAGACCATTGAATACGCGGTAGCGTCAATTTGGGTTGGGAAGTTTGATAACCCATCATGCTCTTTTCGCTTTGAGTCGTTCTAAGCGTTCGACAACGTTGCTGGCGATAGACTGCAGAAATACCCATTACATTCGAGCAGGAGCCGACTGAGCAACGTCTTCTTTGCTGTGCATAAATTTTCTGAACACCGGTCAGCCTCCCAGATTGCTGTATTTAGCTTGGAAAATGCATATATGCACAGACATGTGGGGTATAGTGTGATTTTTATTGGAGTAACCTTCGTCTGTATTAAGTAATCTGTTCAGTTGTGGAATTCGACCCAAATCTGTTTTTGGATCATAGGTTTCATAAAATATCTCGGATTTATCTCTTTCTTAATAGTATACACTTAATACTGTCCTTAACAAAAAAGGTACTTCATCTCCAATCCATACATATCTTACACTTCAATGCCATGAAGCACTCTATTCCTCACCATCTGTCTGAAGCTCAAGATGTTCCATACAACTTTATTTCTGCCTTCATGAACAGGACCTTGACACATATATTGAAAATACCTCCCCCTCATGGACATATGATACTTCAGTTCACATACAATGAGATATCAGTAATGGCCATCTGTCTGCTGCAGGCCTTCGATACTATCATGCTTCTGCCTGAGGCTCAGCCGCCAGAATCACATGGGGATGATCTTGTCATACATTTTTGCATGTTAGATAGGCATCTTCCTGAATGTTCTATCACACACACCCATCATCTAGGCAGTTACGAGACTGAAGGGTTTCATCAAATTTATATCCCAGTAGATTATATATGCAGAGAACACCAGTGGCATCTTCACTTCCAGACCAAAGACCATGCATGTAGTGTGAAAATTTCACTGACTACCATAAATTGCATAGGTGGTCCACACTTCAAACCATATCTTTGAGTTTACTTTTCAGTCTTGGTGAAAAATGACAGGCTGCTGCTACATGAACAGCGTGGATGAGCAGCTGCAGTGCTTAAACCTAAAATTGTTGGCATATATCCAGGATTGAATTGGAGGCATCTCATTGTTAGCCAATGTATACACAAAGGTAAATTCCCAGTGTGCTAGAACAAAACACTATATTGTACACTACCTATAGACAAAGGTAAATCTGTGTTTTGTTAGCTATGGATTCATTTAAGGGGGCAAACTACTTACTCCCAGTGTGCTAGAACATAACACTGGGAGCCACAATACTGTACATACTTGCGTATATATAAAAAGTAAATGTTTCACAAAACAGGAGACTGTGCACTGACCAGCTCCCTTTTGAGTCACATTTCGAGCGGAGTCGAATTACTCAACGCTCGTACTCTTACACAATGGAACCTGAATGACACATCTCTAAACCCTAGAATTGTTATTTCTTCAAAGCTTGGGAAGGTGTCTTCCCTCATAGTGACACAGGCATTCTCTATAGGGTCTTCAGACGTTTATATGGGTGAGTGAAGTCAAACCATGAGAAACGGGGGATGAGAAACGGTGTGGACCATGATACCCTATAATCAGAGCTTGTGAAACAAAGGGATGGAGAACCATGTGTATGAAGTTACACCGTGTCTGTCGCAATATCGGAAAACTCGGACAGCACATGCGGCCACACGTTTACAGCTGTGAAAAGAATTTCATGGTGTCTATGGAAAGTTCACACCGCCAATCGTGACCTCAAAGCTACTCTTCAACCTCGGTTATAAAGGGAAGAGCAGCACCGATGGGGAGCTGTAGGTACAAGATGTGGGAATTACTGTTGCAGTGTGCCATGTTTAAAAACCAAGAAGTTATTACAAGTTGGATGACTCAAGACGGAAACCATCTTGCACTTCACTCGACCGTCCACCAGAGTCATACCATGTCGCGTCGTCGAGCCACTGCGGTTCGCGGTCGAATGAGGTTCGAAGTTTGGTAGTAAACACCGGTGCCCCAGTACTCCGGAGAGTTGGGGCATCGCTGTTTGAAAAGAGATATACTGTGGGATTCGTTCCCTTGGCACGTGATTCCCATTGAAATTGTGCACTCGCGGTTTTCAGATCACAAGGACGAGCTTGTGAAACAAAGGAATGTATAACCGCATGTATGAAGTTGCACCGGTCTTGTCTGTCGCAAGATAGGAAAAATCGGATAGCACAGAGACGGTCACAGGTTTATGGCTCTGAAAAAAATATTCATGGTGTCTATGGAACATTCACACCTCCAATCATGGTATCAAAGCTACTCTTCAACCTCGGTGATAAATGGACGAGCAGCACCGATGGGAAGCTGTAAGCAGGTCATATGGGGATAACTGTTCGAATGTGAGCAGTGTGTCATGTTTGAAAAACAAGAAATTATTACAGGATGGATGACTCAAGACGGAAACCATCTTGCACTTCACTCGACTGTACATCGTAGTCATACCATGTCGCGTCGTCGAGCCACTGCGGTTCGAGGTCGAATGATGCTCGAAATTTGGTAGTAAACACCGGTGCTCCAGTGCTCCGGATAGTTGGGGCATCGCTGTTTGAAAGGAGATATACTGTGGGATCCGTTCCCTTGGCACGTGATTCCCATTGAAATGTGCACTCGTCTCCTCGATAACGAGGACCATCCACGATCGTCAGATCAGTGTTCCAGAAGCGATCAACTCGAATAACTGTAGTGCTACCTGTCAATGCTCAGTATCATGGTTATAGAGACACTTACCGAGTCTGAAGTCGTGGGGGGCGATTGAGAGGCCATGCTGGGCAATGATCGAGTGAGCGTCATTCTGCAGCAGTTTCCATGCATGTGTCTCATCGAGATTTTCATATTCTAATGCGCTCGAGATGTATACCTGCGCGGGGATAGTGAGAGGGTAAAGCCTAGAAATACGTTATTTGATTAATCAAACCTTAATGAGAGCGTGGACTTGCCTTCGTCTTTCGTAAGATTTTCCAGAATGGCTCTCTACGACTTCCACAAGAATGTCCTTGATCTCCCTTCTACAACTATAGACCCCTAGACTCTCGTTCCAGGAGAGTGTCCCGGATTTCGCTTGCATGGACTGGTGAACATTGTCAACAACTACAAAGTCACCTGCTTCTGTCACGTAGCCAACGTCTCCCAATGCAATTGTATCAATGGGACGAATGTGTAAGTCACTCGGTATCAGCCATCCTCTCTCAAAGAATGCAGCTCCGAGCATCGGAAGGCTGATTTCGTCGGAGTTACATCCGAGAATGTCCACAAGGTTGTCGGTGTCTTCCATCTTTGGTAATGAGAGACACAAATGTTCTCCGATCTGCGCGGCGGGGTCTGGACCGCGGACTATATCCCTGAATCAAAATATATTCTCAATTTAGCATTGTAATGTATAACTTGTACTGACCACGGAAGGCAACTCGACATATTCCGGCAAATCAAGAACTATCACGACCCATTACCGTGAGTGCATGTGTGACAAGACACCGCACAACCTACTTCATTGACTCTTCCATCCTCACTGGATAACTCGCCCGCGTATATTAACTTACATTCAAGTCGATCGTGACCGGCTTGTACATTGACATAGAGACCATCCCGCTTTAGAATATCAGTTGGGCTTCTATCGAAGAAGGTTTATTCATTACCAGACACCCAGAGAGGGAGAATGTTCGCGAGTGCTGGAATTCCACCAAGGCCTGTTTTGTGTTATTAAAACTTATTTGAAATATCATGACTTCTGCATACTTTGACAGATGACTGCTGTTTGTACGAGTGTATCAATGACCTACAGCTTGATGTGAACAATGACAAACCATATCAAATAATCCAAAAATAGCCTCTATAGGGTTTGATGATAATGTTCGCCCGAGCCAGGTCTCAAGTGGCTCAAAATGACCACCAGGGAAGTGGTAGACTTGGAATGGGAGGGTGGCTCTGGCTCTGCTTGCTCCAACAAGCTGCAATATTGAGGAATCCCTGAGAATAAGAAAAAATCAACCTCTGCCACATTTACCAGCCAACCAGGGCTCACAGAATCCGTCTTCGTAAAGCAATGTCTTTCTCAAACTACAAAATGATGAAAAACAGTCTGAAATCCCAAAAAATGGAAGCATACCACATGTGTCTGTGCTGTGGAATTCACATCATGGTAACTCTTCACCAGGACAAGACGATTGTCGGGGCGTTTCGCCATATGAAGCTTAACGGTAACAGCAGTCTCAGAGGAATTTGGTTGTGCGCGTAATCTGATGTCATATGTTCCGATGGTCTGAAGGATATCGATGTCGTTGCGTATGAAGGTGAGTAGCTGCATCAAAAATTTCAGCACATGGCACGCTTGGATAATATGATGATACATGCATCAGGATCATCCCCACCTGGGGACAGTGCATGAATTTGTCGTTGGGAGATCCTTTCAGGGCGCATGACCACAGTAGCTTCCTGCGAGACCAACAATCGGCTGATATTCTGAACCTGCAAAGACGATAAAATCAAAGAACAGCAGTAGCGATGGAAATTGGACTCACTGCCACCAACGTATCCACCCCGAGCAGCAGCTGAATCATTGGAATGAGCAACATTGTTGTTGGGTATCAGTTTTCAACTCACTAGGATGGAGTTCCGCGCATCTGAAAGGCGTTTTTCCAGTATCGTGATCGCAGAATCACGATCTCCCGAGTTGATCAGAGCCATCATAGACGAGGAGGAGGTGTACCGTTTTATGATCTTAAGAACATCGTGTAAAATTCTGGCATTGAATAGGATACATTAATCCAGCGATGTCCTCCACACGAGAAGTACCTACACTTCAAACTCATCCAGTTTGGCCTTCAAACCAAGTGGCATGCTATCCCACTTGCCTTGCATGTTCTCTGCAATGCTCACAAGAGTATCTGCGACTAGGTGTGCCAGATACTGGAGCCTAGCCGTATTCCGCTTTGAAACCTAAGAAATACGAACGAAATTGGTGAGCGATCCAATGTTCCTCAAGTTGGAATACCTGAGCCATCTGGATAATCTGAATTGCAACCCTGAAAGCGATACTGAGGCCTGGAACGAGCGATGCTGTCTCTCCCAAGCGAAGGATATCGGCTGCGATGTTCATGGTCTATGAGGAGTACAGTGGTAGAAATAGTCGTGAGGTTGATTCTGGGTGGCTGGAGCTATATGAGCGTTCAGGATAGCGGTGCCACAGGTAGCGCTGGGACACAGCATGCCTCGTGGACAATCTCTGAGGACCGCATCTGTCCGGTTGAACCCGAGCTGTCAAAAGATAGGTTAGAGTTCACTCTTGAAGATTTGACGAAGCAAATTTGGTAAATCAAAATGAAAGCGATACTGAACCTTGGAACAACCGATACTGCCTCTCCAAAAAGGACAAAATCAGTTACGATGTTCATATCTGTGAGAAGTACAGTGGTAGAAAGAGTTGGTGGCTGCAGCTATATGACAGCTCAGGATAGCTGTGCTCAGATAGCGCTGGGAAGACACAGCATGCCTCGCGAACAACTTCTGAGGACCGCATCTGTCCGGCTGAACCCGAAATCGGTCAGCATTCACTCTTGAAGATGTGACGAAGGAAACGTGGCAAATAAACCTACTAACACAATCAACGTCAATTACTCGTCAGTTTGAGGCTTCCAGCGTCAACTCACCTCGCACAATCTTACTATTTTTGACTTGTAGGAGTGTGTACGTCTATACGGGTGTCAAGGCACAAGGATAGCAGTGAGGTGTTCTGAATGTATTCTGAAGGCTGTGAGGAAAACAAGGAGATGAGAGATTCGAAAGGCGGTGGAATGTATGAATGAGATAATTTTGGAACGAGAGAAGTTGGGGATCAAGGCACGAGGTATTAATTTTAATAAAGAATAAAATGGAGATTTTTATCTATTTATTTTTGTTTTATTTGATGTGTTTTTGGTATTTACTTCAAGTATATTTGAGGCAGCTCCTAAGCGCCTAAAGTGTAATCTAAGCGAGATATAATTCTAGCGCGGGGGATGTGCTGATACGGAAGCAAAAAGTAAGCGCTTAAAGTTCGCGTACAGTGACGCGAGCTGTAGATAGAGAGATAACTGTAACTTAACAGTTTTGAGATGAACAATGAGTTCAATAGAACGCTTGAATTGATGACGAACGGCCAGTGACGATTTGTTAACAAAGCAAGTGATGTTGAGATATCAAGCAAAGATATGGAGACTGTTCTGAGACTGTGGAGGTTATACTGCCTTAGATTCTGGAGAATTTTACAAGCGTACTTATAGGGAGAGCTAACTAGTAATTGTCCTTTGTGTTCCCAAGAAGAATATTGGGGCGATGGAGCGATTCTGGGGTTGCAGACTACATGAGGGAAAGAATGCACAAAAATTGTACTAAAACATGTTTAAAATATCTGAAACTGATCGTGAGGTGGTAGAAGTTGTGGATCATGTGTTTCACTACTATACTGAGTCAAAAGAACAAGAAAAACAATGACAGAAAATCCTGAAACTCCATTTCGAAGCTTTGGGCGCTTGTGTAAATGAAATCGAAGCAATCAGCTTCACTCGTGGATCGGCGACGATAGGGGTGATCCAGAATGGAAATAGGAGTGTCGTAATAGTTGCTGGAAGTGTTTCAAAGCCACGCGGGGCTCGATCGGTGGCTATTGGAGCCCGTTCATGTCCGAAGCGCATATATACGCACGTTCGTCCCTGCATAGGCCGGGGATCGTTGGCCGAGTGGTCCTAGAAATGTAAACAGATTATATCCTAAGGCCTGAGGCCTTGGATTCTCATTAGTGAATGTTTTTATAGGTTTTTTATTGTTTTATTCTATGCGGCGCTACTGATTCATCAGTAGATTACGTAATGTAGAGCCGCGCGATAAGGGAAAATGGAATAATAAAATAACAAATTTGCTTACTAGAGAAAGCGGAGAACATGAACAAACAGCGCAGAAAGCTCAAGTTACGGTTCCTCTGGTGTTAGGTTTCGGAATCGGGTCCGCGTCCGGTTGCGGTGCAGAGAGTGGTTAGTTATCCGGGTCAGTGTGTGACAGTGTGTGTGACGCAGGGTGTTCGCTATTTTTACAACACTCTATTCAAACACCGCTATATGCGATGTTATCTACTAAACCTTCAGACAGGCCTCGAGAGATATCTTCCACATCTATTCCGACAGCATCGTCAACACCGAATCGAGACGAGATCACCCTGACCCGTAGGTTACAAAATCATGTATGTGATCAGTTTTTAGTTCGCGCGCAGCGAGATACCTCGTCTAGTGACGCAGTGAATAAATAACTAAATTTCACTTTTTCACAATAATCGGACTCGTCAAGATGGTGACGATGATGATGTCCAGGAAGCTCAAGTTTGATTCTCTCCATAGTTTTCAGAACGGATGGTTGTATGATCTGCGACGAGAACACGGAAATGGTGTTGGGTTTTTGGCCTTTCCCAAGTTTGGCCAAAAATTAGTAGAACAGGTACGCGCGGCCACTCTATCATTCACTATCTTGGTCCCGGAATTACACGAAGCATCCGTGGATTGTGAGAAACCTTTCTAGTATCCATGAAAAGTGCACACAGGTAATTGTGACCTTGAAGCTACGCCTCAATGATAAAGGACAAGCTGTACCGATTGGGAGCTGCAGCACAGCAAGCAGGGACCACTGTTTGAATGTGAGCACATCGCGCGTCATGCTTGGAATTAAGAAATCATTACTCTTCGAATGAATTGGGACTGAGTCCATCTTGTACTTCATTGACCGAGGTAGTATACCGTTCGCGTCATACCATGTGGTGTCATCTGGCCAGGTTGGCTTGAGGTCGAAATATCTTCCAAGTTTCATAAACTGCGGTGCTCTATAGTTTCGGATAGTTGGATCATCGTCGTTTGAAATGACATACACATTGGGTCTATCCTCATGGAATGCTACCCGACAAACTTGGGGTTCCCGGAGAAGATTGGGGTGCTGACACAGCCGCCCATGGACTCGTCGCTGAAACCAATCAGTTGATGCGTTGCTCAGATGCACTCGCCATGTTCGTCGCAGTTCCAATGTGGCCATGACCGCGATCCAGAAACCTGAACACGTCGAAAGAGCAATTTTACAACTTCTGCATCAGTACTCCGATGTCCACGACGTCAGGGAGAGTATCGATTCCAGCAGGTATTTTCAATTAGGGAGAGCGATATGTTGTCTAATCAGCTCTATGATACAGGCTCGCGACTCCTAAGAACACTCTGTGATTCTAAGTGATGAAATGATCGAGTCAGTCATCTTTTTCATTTTGGGAGTGACGAGAATTCATTCATGCTTACGTCTTTTGTAGCACCTTGACGCTGGACGTGATACTGTATGCCGTCTACTCCCACCACATTCCCTTTGTCCACTGACACTGCGTATGCAGACCATGGCCACCTTAACCTTCGCCGTCTACTGTCTGTCGCAGCATGTTGTTATGCTGAAGACTTTACGCGAAGAAATGATAACGAAAATAGACCCTACCCGTGGTCCGACCGTTGACGATGTCTGGAAGGAGTGTGGATTTTAAAGATTGAAATAAAACTTTATTTATTTCCTGAGTGGCGAGTGCCGCTGAAGATGTGCGACAGACGCGAGCCCCGATTGATGATCTAGAGATCCCGTGATCGATTTGAATCGTAGTAGCGCCGGGTGTCGAAGAACCTGGGAATTCGGCCTGGCTGATGGGTCGACAAAAGAACGCCGATAGTTCGCTGTGCGAAGGATCGGTGTGAAGTACGTAGCGAGAATAGAGTAGGAATATCGATGTATCAAAGGAAAATCGATAAGTCCCGAGGAGATTGCAGATAAGAGGCGACTACAAGATAATTTGATGGAAAGACTTAAAACAAGGAATGTGGTGAACAGATTTCACAATCAGTTACATATTTTCGTACTACATTGGCAGTACTTATACAAGTATTCAAGTTCAAATGACAATGAGACACAGAACAGTGAACTAGGGGATTTTTACATGTGTTAAGGTACTAGATAAGCGGCTATATATTCAGAAGGGTGGATTGGATATGAGAACGCAGGGTCGAGGGTAGATAGATAGGAAACTATACTAGGGGTTTGGGGGGCATGTGATTGTGGAGTAGGATATGAGACAGGGTAGAGGGGAAATATAATACAATAGAAAAATGGAAAAATTTAGAAGTGGGCGGCACCTGACATATCAACTGATATCCCCTGAATTCTCATTGACTCGTGATTGGATAAATACCCATGCATCACGGAATTGAGGATGGGATACTGTCTCAGAGGTGATATAAAGTGTTTCAGATGTGTCTGAGCCGCATCATGGGTGATGATGCTCGGTCTCGTGTGCCCGGGATTATTTGTCTTCTTATCTCGTTGGGAATTCAAAGGTCTTCATTGGTAGGTTATTTTGATGTTTTTGTATACTGTTTCGTCACGTAAATGACCGCATATATGCGCGATGAATTCTGCGGCGTCTGATGTTCGCGTTGATTACGTAATCTGTGAACGGGCGATCAGACGTCGTATAATATAAATGACACTTTGTTCTACAAAGCAGCGGAAGACTGATAGTGAATGTCCACCAGGTACATAAACCATCCATGCGGCAGGGTCGAGAAACAGATAGAAGACCGACCAGGCATGGATGCCAAGCGCAGAGAGGGGAGCGAGAAGTGCAGCACGCAGCGTCTAAAGGACGACGATGATTTCTATTCACAGAATGATCGGAAGAGTAGTAATGCGTGAATCTATAAGAAAGGAGGGCGGTGGCTTGAGGAGACTGGGGGGAGCTTGAGATTCGAGTCGAGAGACTGGTTTCGAGATACGAAGATGGCTGTGATAGACGCATTTGGGACGGAGGCAAAGAGTACCAAAATAATGTAGTGGTTAGAATTTTTCTTCGAAGGCAGTCTACGTAGCGCTGCAATGCCCGCTTGGGGCTGGGAAGGTTGGGGTGCTGACAAAGCCGTTCAGGGACTCGTCATTCACGTCATTCAATTGGTGCGTTACTCGGCTGTACTCGCCATCTTCGTCGCGGTTGGTTCCCACCGGGACAAAATGTCCAGCCATCACCACAGTCCAGTGGAAGGACTGATTTTACATCTTCTGCATCAGCACTCTGATGTTCCCTGGCATAGAGAGGGTGTCAATCCTACTAGTTATTTGCGATTATGGAGATACATAGTTTGTCTAAATAGCTCTGTGATACAGGCTCACAGTTGTGATTCTGAGGGATGAGATAATTGAGTTCATCAACTTTGTAATTTTAAGAGTGGTGAGAAATCATTCTTGCTCATTTCTTTTGTAGAATCTTGATTTCTAGATGTGCTGTCTATTCTATGCTCCCCTTTCTGTACTTACAATGCCAATTCAGATGTGGACAATGATACCCTATACTCAGAGCTTGTGAAACAAGGGGATACAGAACCGTATGTATGAAGTTACACTGTGTCTCTTGCAAGATAGGAAAACTAGGACAGCCCGGGCGGGCACACGTTTACGGCTGTGAAATGAATTTCGCGGTGTCCATGGAAAATTCACACCGCCAATCGTGACCTCAAAGCTACTCTTCAACCTCGGTGATAAAGGGACGAGCAGCACCGATGGGGAGCTGTAGATACAATATGTGGGAATTACTGTTGGAATGTGAGCAATGTGTCATGTTTAAAAACCAAGAAGTCATTCTGAGTTGAATGACTCAAGACGGAAACCATCTTGCGCTTCACTCAACTGTTCACTATAGCCATACCATGTCGCGTCGTCGAGCCACTGCGGTTCGCGGTCGAATGAGGTTTGAAGTTTGGTAGTGAGTTGGGGCATCGCTATTTGAAAAGAGATATACTGTGGGATCCGTTCCATTGGCACGTGATTCCCATTGAAATGTGCACTTAGTTTCCAGATCACAAGGACGAGCTTGTGAAACAAAGGAATGTAAAACCGCATGTACGAAGTTGCACCTGTTGGAATATACAAGGAAAATCCTGGCCTTGGTGAGTATCCAACATAGCGGATTGCTTTGAGACCATGGGACTGGTAGCTTAGTGGTTAAAGCACCAAACCGGAATACTGGGGGTCCTGGGTTCAATTCCCAGCCAGTTCATTATTTTCAACACCACCAAGGAAAGATCCATAGATATGGAAATATCAATTTCCAACAGCACCGTGTCTTGTCTGTCACAGGATAGGAAAACTCAAATAGCACAGAGACGGTCACAGGTTTATGGCTCTGAAAAGAATTTTCAAGGTGTCTATGGAACATTTACACCGCCAATCATGGCCTCAAAGCTACTCTTCAACCTCGGTGATGAAGGGACGAGCAGAATCGATGGGGAGCTGTAGATACACAATGCGGGGATCACTGTTGGAATGTGAGCAGTGTGTCATGGTTTGAAAAAAGAGTTTATTACCGTTCCAATGACTCAAGACGGAAACCATCCTGCACTTCACTCGACCATCCCTCACTGTCATACCATGTCGCGTCATGGAGCCACTGCGGTTCGAGGTCGAATGATGCTCGAAATTTCGTAACAGACATCGGTGCGCCAGTGCTCCGGAGAGTTGGGGCATCGCTGTTTGAAAGGAGATATACTGTGGGATCCGTTCCCTTGGCACGTGATTCCCATTGAAAGGTGCACTCGGGTCCTAGATAAAAAGGACCATCCGCGATCATCAGATAAGTGTCCCAGGAGCGACGAGTTGAAATAACTGTAGTGCTACCTGTCAATACTCAGTATAAGAGTTATAGCGACACTGACCAAGTCTCAAGTCGTGGGGGGCGATTGAGAGGCCATGCTGGGCAATGATCGAGTGAGCGTCATCCTGCAGCAGTTTCCATGCATGTGTCTCATCGATATCTTCATATTCTAATGTGCTCGAGATGTATACATGCGCGGGGATAGTGAGAGGGTAAAGCCTAGAAATACGTTACTTGATAATCAAACCTTAAAGCGAGGGTGGACTTGCCTTCGTCTTTCGTAAGATTTTCCGGAATGGCTCTCTACGACTTCCACAGGAATTTCTTTGAGGACCTTCATACCACTATAGAACTTCAGACTCTCGTTCCAGGAGAGTGTCCCATATTTTGCTTGCATGGACTGGTGAATGTTGTCAACAACTACAAAGTCACCTGCTTCTGTCACGTAGCCAACGTCTCCTAGTGCAATTGTATCTATAGAACGGATGGATGACCAACTTGTTGGAGTTAGAACCGGTAAGCCTAGAACGCAGTGTCATGTGGGACTCTGTAGGCATCTAGGTTATAGTTGCTTAGTAATCCTAGCAACTAACTAGCATAGTTTTAATTACTAAGCCCTCAGTGAACTTCCCATTCACTGAGGTGCATATTTTCTTATCTGCCTGGATACACAAGTACTTACTACTTTGTAGCCTTGTGTGTTTAGGTACAGTAGCAATATATACTCAGTGAACTTCCCATTCACTGAGCCTTGTGTGTTTAGCTACTGCTCTTATTTCAACACAACTCGGTGTCAGCCATCCTTGCTCAAAGAATGCAGCTCCGAGCATCGGAAGGCTGATTTCGTCGGAGTTACATCCGATAATGTCCCCAAGGGTGTTGTTGCCTTCCATCTTTGGTAATGAGCGACACAGAAGTTCTCCGATCTGTGCGGCGGGGTCTGGACCGCGGTCCGTATCCCTGTAATATATAGATATTCTCAGTATACCGTTGTAATGAAAAACCTGTACTGACCACGGAATGCAATTCGCCATACTATGGAAAATATAGGACTATCACGACCCATCACCGTGATTGCAAGTGTGACAAGACACCACACAACCTACCTGATCAACCTCTTTATCTTCACTGGATAACTCGCCGGCGTATATTAACTTACATTCAAGTCGATCATGCCCGGCTTGTACATTGACATAGAGACCATCGTCCTTTAGAATATCAGTTGGGCTTCTATCGAAGAAGGTTTATTCATTACCAGAGACCCAGGGAGAGAGAATGTTCGCGAGTGTTGGGATTCCACCAAGGCCTGTTATGCGTCATTAATAATTGTATGAAAAACAATGACATACAGCTTGACATGAACAATGACAAACCATATCAAATAATGCAAAAATAGCCTCCATGGGATTTGAAGGCAATGTTCGCCGGACCCAGGTCCCAAATTCCTCAAAATGACCACCAGGCAAGTGGTACACTTGGAATGGGATGCTGGCTGCAGCTCTGCTTGCTCCAACAAGCTGCAATATCGAGGAATCCCTGAGAGTACAGAAAATGTCAACCTCTGACACATTTACCAGCCAACCAGGGCTCACAAAGTCCGTCTTTGTAAAGCCATGTCTTTCTCAAACTACAAAATGATGAAAAACAGTCTGAAATAATGAAAATTGAAGTAGAAATTTTTTATTTATTTTATCTTGATTTTATGTGGTTTGTTTTTGGTGTTTTGTTCAACTTTGCTCAAGGCAGCTCTTAAGCACCTAAAGTATAATCTAAGCGAGATATAAATTCTAGTGCGGGGAATGCAAATGTCAGCACTTAAAGTTCGCGTACAGTGGTGTTTCCTGTGTTCCGGACCTATGCTTAAATTTTGTGGAGTTTTCACTCGTTTGTGGTAATCGTGACTGCGTATGATTGCGTCCTCAAGATTACAGGATCTTATTTTTGGGATCGTTTAGTCATATGTAGATTGTAAAAAAAGATTTGTGACCATGGTGGGAAGCGGGAGGGCGGTGTGGGGGCAGGGAAAAACAGAAAGGGAACGATGTTCGTTGTGCTAACATCAAACTCATAAAACAGTATGGGTGACGAGGAGCGACAGAGGTCTGAACAGACATGGGTACCGAGCGCAGAGATAGAAGTGAGCAGCACTTAGGCGCTGAAGGGCGGAGGAAGGGGAAGTGCATCGGTTCCCAGCGTTGGAAAGACGACAACGATTTATAGTCACAGAAGAGTAGGAATGGAGGTAATACTGTGTCCGTAGTGCCTGTGTCAGCAATTTCAGCTGGCGGCGGTGGAATAGATACCAATTTATGACCCTTATTTTCAGCGAGTGGAATGTGTTACATACAGTAAAAGGTTTATCATCACGACGTTAGTGAAGAAATTGATTTGGACTGGTCTTGTTGTTAGCCAACTTCGCCCAAAGAAGGTACCCCAAGAGCGCCTGGAGTGTTGATTTCTTCATAGCAAGACGAGAATTTGTACAAGGTCGTCAGGTCATCAGAGCCGGGCCTCCTGCTCCAGAATTATTGTTTCTGTACCACCCGACTCTCGAACATCGAAACCAAGGGTGAGTATCCCATGTCACGGAGGCTGTAACGTGTCAGGGTAGAGTTAAGACAAGAGAACGGCTGGAATTGTGTGCGAATATGGAGCATATAAGGCAACTGTGTCCCTGGATGCGCAGAATAAAAACAACCTTCAAGCTAAGAACGTGAATCTGTGAGGAGGGAGGGTGGTGCCTTGTAGAGGGTAGAAAGAGCTTGAGATTCGAATCGAGAGTGGTTTTGCGATATGAACATGGTTGTGATGGACAAGTTTCGTCTTGATTGGGGACGGCGGTGGCGAAGAGTACCCAAATAAGGTAGTGGTGAGAACATCCGGGGGTTGGAGATGCGCGTCTCGAGGTAAGTGTGTCCTCCCCGTTGTTCTTCCCCCAATCTTCCTCAGAATCTAACTTTCCCAGACAAATGCTTCACAATTCTCCCCCCTCCGCCTTTATCATGACCTTCGTCTTCTTCACCTCTCCTACCATTCCGGCCTCACCGCCCATGACTTTGTGCCTACCTATTCAGATGTCCAAGGTCTTCGTGCGGGAACAGCACTCCCGTTCGCAATAATGTTACAAGCTCTGTCTTTCTTCATCTTCGCACCTGTCATATGCGTCGCACGACATAAGGAAGATGAAAGGTCCCTTACACAGAGGCGAGGGACAACGTCTGCATTAGGTGGGATGCGAGAAGAACGAGCGTACTCTTCTTGGAGACAAGATCTTGTTCCGGGACTGGAAAAGTATGAGTGCCAAGGAGGCTAGCATGGGTCCCCAGCGGAGTCTGGGGCCAAAGATCCGGGGGAGGAGTTGCTTGCATGAGGAACGGATGGGAATTGGGTTCGGGTAACAGTGAGGTTGCGGTAGCATCGCCATGTAAACATCAAATGAGAATGATGGGGCGAATGAAGATGAATGAGTGGCACGGCGCGGAAGAGGAATGGAAGTTCGAAAGGCTATGGGATATATGAAGGAGATAATTTTGAAATGAGAGAAGCTGGGGATCAAGGCACGAAGTCAAACATCGCGTGGCGCAAATATCAATTTGCTTACTAGGGAAAGCAGAGAACATTGAACAAAACAGTGCAGAAAGCTCGAGTTACTGATGCTTGTATGGAAATTGTGGAATCGGCTCTGGGTCCAATTGCGGGGAGGAGAGTAGCAGAACAGGATAGTGGTTAGAAGATCCCGGGGTTGGGAGTTCCACTATTGTGTGACAGTGTGACAGACTGTCGGTTAGTGTGCTATTTTTACAGCACCCCTCTATTCAAATACCGCTATTTACGATTCACTCGACCTTCAGACAGGCCTCGAGAGATATCGGCCACGCGTTTATTTCGACAGCATCACAACAACGTGGAGTCGAGACGAGATCACTCTGACCCATTGGTTATAAACTCACGCATGTGATCAGTTTTAGTTCGCGAGATACTTCATCCACTGGCGCACTGAATAAATAAATGATATTTCACCCTTTCACAATAATCAGAATCATCAAGGTGATGACGATGATGATGCACAGAAAGCTCAAGTTTGAGTCTCTACATGGTTTTCAGAACAGACGGTTGTATGATCTGCAATGGGAAAATGGAAAGGATGTTGGGTTTCGGAATCGGATCCAGGTCCAGTTGCGGTTGGGGGGGATACCAAGATAGGGAAGTGGTTAGAACATCCCAAAATTGGGGGATATGTGGTTGGAGTCCCTCCTCAGAATCCAACTTCCCCGAAAAAATGCTGCTTCACAAGTCTCTTTCTCTTCCACCTTTATCACAGCCTTCGTCTCCTTTGTTTCTCCCATTGCCCACAAAATCCTCTCGAATTCCCCACCACTCATCTACCTTATACCCTGCTCGACTTATAAAGACTCCAGCACATTCCTTTGCGCCTACTCGTTCAGACGTCCAAGATACTCGTACTGTTCACAGTACTCCCGTTCATATTAATGTTACAAGTCCTGTCTTGCTTCATCTTTGTATCTGTCCTATGCGTCGTGCGACATAAGATAAAACGTCCATTCCTTACACAGGCAAGGGAACACGTCTGCATTGCATGGGATGCGAGCAGAGCGAGCCTGCTCTTCTTGGGTTACCGGGAAGGGATCTGGGTGCTCGCGTGGAAGCAGGCTAGTATGAATCCCCAGCAGAGTTTCAAATGACATACACGTTGGGATGCATCCTCGACGATCTTGGGGTTGTCCTGGGAAGATTGGGGTGCTGACAAAGCCGGACATGGACTCAACGTTTCTACTCGTGGTCCAACTGTTGACGATGTCAAGAAGGAGTGTGAATACTTGCGTGTTGTGATCGATGGTAACGTTTTTATTATTTGATTATGGATATAAACAACAGCGTAACGTGGTCTCCACCTATGCAGAGATCACTGATTGAAAGTGAGCGCCGCGTCGTGTTTGAAAACAAGAAACCATTACTGTTCGAATGACTCAAGGCGGAAACGATCTTGCACTACATCCGCTGTCTATCAAAGCCATGTCATCTCGCGTCGTCCAGCCACTATGGTTCGAGGTCTAAGGATGCTCGAAATATCATGGGAAACTACAATGCTCCAGTGCCCCGGAATGGTTGGAGCATATACTGCGTGATGTGGTCCCTTGGCATGTGTATCTCATTGAAATATGCACCCGCCTCCTAGCTCACGAGGACCATCCACGGTCGTCAGATAAGTGTTCCGGCGCGTAGCGCGATGCCTCATCCAATGGAGTAGTGAATAAATAAATAAATAAAATTTCATTTTTCCACAGTAATCGGACTCAATAATAAGTGACAATGATGATGCGCAGGAAGCTCAATTTCTATTCTCGTCATAGTGTTCGGAACAGATGGCTGCATGATCTGTGACGGGAAAATGGAAATGGGGTTAGGTTCTGGAATTGGATCTGAGTCTCGTTGCTGTGAGGAGTAATAAGAAAAGAGAATGAAATATTTATTGATTTTATTGTGTATTTTGTTTATTTGTTATTTGATTTTCTTTGATTTTCTTTTGAGGTGAGCTTTAAGCACCTGTTAGATAATCTAAGCGAAAAATGTATTCTAGTGCGGGGGATGCACTGATGCGGGAGCAAAGTGTAAGCGCCTACAGTTCACGTACACTGACGTGGACTTGTAGATAGAGAGATAGCGCAAACTTAACAAAATTGAGATGATTTTTGAGTCGTATAGGTTGCTTGAAATGAAAGTAAACAGCTGGTGATGTGGAAGCGTTGTAGAGATATCAAGCAAGAGATTGAGAATATATCAGACTTGTGGAGATTTTACTGCCTTGGTTTGTACTGAGGAATACAAGCATAATTATAGGAAAAGCTAGCTAGTGATTGTCCTTTGTGTTTCCAAGAAAATTAATGGGGCGATGGAGCAGTTCTGGGGTTGCAGTCTACATGAGGGGTGGAATGCTCAAAAATGTACTAAGAGCTGTCTAAAGCATCTGAAACCGATCTGGATGCTATGGGAATTACAGATAATGCAATCAACAAATATATTCAACTGAAAGAACAAAGAAAAAGCTGAGGAAGAATTCTGAAACTCCATTTTGAAGCTCCGGGCGCTTGTCTAAATGAAATAGAAGTGATCAGCTTTGTTCGGGGATCGGTGACAATAGGGGTGAGTTGAAATAGAAGTTATATTGCCCTATGTGTGATTGGATGTGTTTCAGAGCCATGTGGGGCTCGATCAGTGGCTATTCAAGCCCATTCGTGTCCGAAGCACATATATGTGTACGTCCTGTTATTTTATTATTCCTTTTTCTTCCACCACGCAGCTCTACATTACGTAATCTACTGATGCATCAGTAGCGCCGCATAGAATAAAAACAATAAAAAAAACAATAAAAATAACCACTAATGACAATCCAAGGCTCTGAACCTTAGGAAACAATTTGTTTACATTTCTAGGGTTACTCGGCCAACGATCCCCAGCCCATGCAGGGACGAACGTGCACATGTACGCGCTTCGGACACGAACGGGCTTCAATAGCCACCGATCGAGCCCCGGGTGGCTCTGAAACACGTTGTATAACTATTACAACACTATGGTTCCCATTCCTGATCACCCCTATCGTCACCGATCCACGAACGAAGCCGATCGCTTCTATTTCATTTAAACAAGCGCCCGGAGCTTCGAAATGGAGTTTCAGAAGTTTTCCAATTGTTTTTTCTTGTTCTTTTGACTCAGTATAGTAGTGAAACACATGATCTACATTTCCCACCACACCACGATCTGTTTCATAATTTTTAAAACATGTTTTTAGTACTGTTTTGTGCTTTTTACCCCTCATGTAGACTGCAACCCCAGAATCGCTCCATCACCCCAATATTCTTCTTGGAAACACAAAGGACTATCATTAGCTAGCTCTCACTATAAGTACGCTTGTAAATTTCTCCAAAATCTAAGGCAGTATAACCTCCACAGTCTCAGAACAGTCTCCATAACTTTGCTTGATATCTTTGCAACCCCTTGTCTTGTTAACGAATCATCACCGGCCGTTCGTCATCATTCCAAGAGTTCTATTCGATCCAGTGTTTAACTCAAAACCGTTAAGTTTGAGCTATCTACCTATATACAAGTCCGCGTCTCTGCACGCGAACTTTAAGCGCTGACATTTTGCCTCCGCATCAGCACATCCCCCGCGCTAGAATTTATATCTCGCTTAGATTACACTTTAGGCGCTTAAAAGCCGTCTCAAGCAAACTTGAAGAAAACATCCAAAACATTTCAAATAAATCAAAATAAAATAAACAAAAATTTCCATTTTATTTCCTATTACGTCCGTGCTTGTTATTATTTATCTACCTGCCACACGAAGGTTACATTATGTAATCTACTGATGCATCAGTAGCGCCGTGCAGAAGAAATAGACAAAAACAATATAAAAACAATATTAATGTTAACTCAAAGCCTCAGGCTTTAGAGTATATTCTGTTTACATCTTCAGGGTCATTCGGCAAACGATCCCCGAGGCTATGCAGGGATGAACGTGCACATATACGCACTTCAGACACGAACAGGCTCCAATAGCCACCGATTGAGCCCCGCATGGCTCTGAAACACTTCCATTCATCCATACGACAATCCAACTTCTATTCCTAACCACCCCTATCATCGCCGATCCACGAACGAAGCTGATCGCTTCGATTTCATGTAAACAAGCACCCGGAGCTTTGAAATGGAGTTTCACATTTTTCTCTGATGTTTTCTCTTGTTCTTTTGACTGAGTATGGTAGTTAAACACATAATCCACAGTTCCTACCACACCATGATCAGTTTCAGAAGTTTTAAACATGTTTTTAGTACATTTTTGTGCATTCTTCCCCTCATGTAGACTGCAGCTAGCTCTCACTATAAGTACACTTGTAATTTTCCCCAGAATCCAAGGCAGTATAACCTCCACATCTCTGTTACAGTCTCCACATCCTTGCTTGATATCTTTACAACCCTTGCTTTGTTAACGAATCATCACCGGCTGTTCGTCATCATTTCAAGTGTTCTATTTGCCTCAGTGACTATCTCAAAACCACTAAGTTTGCGCTATCTACCTATCTACAAGTCCGCGTCTCTGCACGCGAACTTTAAGCGCTGACATTTGATCCTGCATCAGCGCATCCCCCGCGCTAGAATTCATACACCGCTTAGATTATCTTTTAGGTGCTTAAAGACCGCCTCAAGTAAACTTGAAGAAAACCTCAAAAACAAGTCAAATAAAATCTAATAAAATAGATATAAAATTTCTATTCCATTTCTTATTAGTGCTCACGTGGCCTCAGGGATGTATCGCCAAGTAATTCTAAAAATGTAAACAAAGTATTTTCTAAGGCTTGAAGCCTTGAGTTGAAGTCAGTAATGTTTTTATGTTCTTTTTTGTTTTTATTCTAGGTGGCACCTCTGATGCATCAGTAGATTATGTAATGCATGGTTCACGCAGTGGATAGATAAATAATAACAAGGAGACTACTAAAATATGGGAGTGGTTAGAAGATCCCAGAATTGGTGGATACGTGCCTGGAGTCTCTCCTCAGAATCCAACTTCTCCAGAAAATTGCTTCACGATTCTCTTTCTCCTCCACCTTTATCAACCACCCACCTTCTTTACCTCTTCTATCATCAATAGCAACCTCTATATCTCCCACCGAATGTTCTCGAATACCACCCCGCTCATCGCCTCGAAACCCCGTTCGACTTATATAGACTCCAGCTACACATAGCACTCCTAATGTTAGAACACCTGTCTTGCCTCATCTTCTTACCTTTCAAATGCGTCGCATGACATAAAAAAAGATGAAATGTCCGTTCCTTATATAGAGGCGGGGGCGATGTCTGCATTGAGTGGGATGCGAGCTTATTCTTCTTGTTCCGGGAGGGGAACAGTTTGGCCTCTGGTGGAAGCAGGATATCATGCCCCTAAAGTGGAATTTTCAGCCGGGGATAGAGTTGCCTGTACAAGATACAGATGGGAATCGATCTCAGGAAATGGTGTATTTGCGGTATACATGAAAGGAGAATGAGGGGACAAGCGGGGATAAATCCGGCAGGATAGGAGAGACATGTAACCATTAAGCAATATTTTATTTAGTGTTCTCTTGGTTAAGCTGTCTGGTGGTGCAAGAGCGTGAATTGGTAATGGAGAGGTCTGAGTGACTGGAATTCGGCGGTATCCGATAGATTGGCGCTGTGATTGTTATTTTATTATTTCTCCTTTTCTCCCACCGCGCGGCTATGCATTACATAATCTACTGATGCATCAGTAGCGCCGCCTAGAATAAAACCAATAAAACCTAATAAAAACAAGTACTAATGTCAATCCAAGGCCTTGAGCCTTAGGATATTATCTGTTTACATCTTTAGAATCATTCGGCCAACGATGCCCGGCCCGTGCAGGGACGAACGTGCGCATATACGCGCTTCGGACACGAACGGGCTTCAATAGCCATCGATCGAGCCCCGCGTGGCTTTGAAACACTTCCAATAACCCCCACGACACTTCTATTTCCATTCCGGATCACCCCTATCGTCGCCGATCCACGAGCGAAGCCGATCGC
>QMFG01002924.1:0-14149 GCA_003314545.1 Ramaria sp. MG151
GAGCGTAGAGATTAAGCAAGGTGTATTGGGGTATCTTAGTTGATATCAGAACTGATTATCATGTACATGAATGAGCGAATTATATACGAGAGGGTTCGGGGATCAGTGACTGAATGACCGAGGTCAGGGTCGTAAGCTATGAGGGGAAGAGATCAAACAGAAGGTATGAATATGTTGTTACTATTGGATTGTTGTAGATAGGAGAAATATTGAAAATTTTGATACTGCAGACAGAGATATCACCTCAGTGATAGAACACACTATAGTATTAAATAACTACCTGCAGACAGAGATATCTACTAACCAGTTAGCTACTCTTCTACAAGGTAAACAAAGGTTAGACTCACCACCTCAGTGATAGAACACACTGAGGGGTTCGTCTACGGCTGCCTGTGCAGCTGTATAGTCTCTGGTCATCCCTGACCAGGAACTATACTTAACTACATAACTAAATAACTAGACGACTCTAGCTAATAAAACTTGGTCCATATACTTATAAAAGAAGTATCTAAAGGATGGTTATAAATTCAGAGGAAAGGAATGAGATTGACCTGAGGAATCCAGCATATATTGTCTTCCCCTCCTATCCGGCAGTTAAGTGCCCATCCGGATATCTTGGGAACAGCATATATGCGCCTGTAGTTAATTCCACAACAGAATAGATGAAACGTGATGGTCGGGGATTCGGGCCTGGAGGCCCGAGGTTTTGGTTGGGTTCTGACACATGGCTTGTCATCAAAGGCAATGCAGATCCCACACAAGATGTACTCCAAGTGTATCTCACAGATCACACCATATTCAGGCCCAAGTTTCTCCATGACAAGTTGTTTGCAATTTGTGACCAAATTCTAGGCCCCAAGGCACAGAGAAGTGGTAGTAAACCAATTGTTGAAAACAGCCATAAAATAGGTGGTACTGTGTTTGAACAGAGCTTGCACAGGGCAAATTCTGTCAATGAGGGCCGAGTCTACCAGTTTTTTGGTCCAGCCACACAGATACCCAAACAGATTGTGACACCAAGCCAGAATGTCAGAATGCTGACAGATCCAGATAGAGAATTACAGGAGGATATGTACAAAGTGATCTCCTTTTATAATATGACAATGAAATACAATTAACATAAACTCGATGATGCAGATATTTCATGAAGCTGCAATTGAAGCCATACAATATGCACCAAAACCATTACATCAAACATGTGCCACTCACTTGGAATTAGTCAATTTTCCACCATTGGGATCTGATGACAATGTGTATTTTTCTGGTGTTCAACTCAATCTTGCACAGGCTCAAACAAAACACAGTGTCAGCCAAATAGCTGAACTTAAAAAGTTTGGTGGCACCCACTGTGATGAAAACGATCACAAAGGGGAAACTTACAGTGGTGCTCGCTCTCTCCGGTTATCACCCAAGACTCTTATTTTTCTATGAACTTGAGGCATATGTCAGGTTGGACCCTGGATGCGCTGTTGCATTCTCTGGACTACACTTGCATGGGTCAACACCACCTTTGGCACCTGAAGGCATTGATCCTGAAGAATGGAGGACACGTGCCATTGCTGTGATGTACCCAGCTACCACTATGATCGACATAAGCGAACGCTACTCTTTAGCTGCACTTCCTGGTGGTCAGACCTTGACAATAACACCAGAAATGAATGAGCATACAGTGCCATATCACCAAGTCACACATTGAACTGGGTAACTGATGGTGTAGGTATGATGAGTCCCCGCACCCATGTCAGATTCATTGCACGTATGTTACTTAGGGTAATCAAAATCATTAAGTATAATGGATGTCGCTGACTACATAAACCACAGGTGGTACAATATGTCATTGCCCAATTTCCAGCCCAGTACAATGTCTGTGTCAATCCCAACTGATTTCTAAATGCTTTTGAGCTTCACCCTGCGGGATATGGGATGCAAACCATTGGGACATGGGAGTTTGGAGACCAGATATGTGACTTGAACGAAGAACAAACAGACAAATATGAGAGAGCTTGGAAGACAGTAGATGAATATTCGCTATCATGCAGCTCTTTCATTCCCAATCATAAACTTACCAGTGCAGCTGATGACCAAAACACATTCAAACGGTTACAGATGATGAGAGCAGAAAGTGAGTCTTGAATTATAAGACTACATTCAGCTTTGAATCTAAACAGAAGCAGAACATCCAAGCTGGTTCGATAGACCACACAGAGAAGAAAATTGCCAGGGGTAGGGTATGTGAAATTAATGATATTACTTGTCATCGTGACACCAGTGTACAGGATCACTGGAACATGTAAAAAAAAGGAAATGACCAAAAAAAGACAAGCCAGGAAAAGACATGAGTAGTATGTAATAATACACATTACACATTTTCAGTTCTCTCAACATGAACCTATGACAATTATAAAAGACTTTCCTCCTAATATGGACCTACTACCCATGAAAGGTCGTCAATTGAATGCCCCATGGAATAACTACACATAGCCATTGTCACGATCACAATCTGGGCATCACATTCAGATCATCTTCGTTCCGAAGCAATCCTTCCGAAGCATTTCGTCCAAAGTCCAAAACAACATTCTCACACTCCCATCACTTTCATCCCACAACTCTTTTGCCTATCACTTCGACTCAAATACGTCATCTATTGAAACAATCCTGGTGAAACAATCAGTGGTCAGGTCCAATCATACTCTTTTTTTAGAAAAGAACCACCCTGACTATCCCCATCACTATCCCCATCTTTCACCATGAAATTATGGATTGAGTTATTCATATTCACTCAAAGCTTGCGATGACTTGCCATATCATCAGGCTTAATGGTATGAATGTTCTAGACTCTCATAATGACTCTCCGAAAGATTTAGGCATGGCTATCCCTACCCGAAGAGCCACGTGATTCGGAAACATGTTTCAAGAGTTGGTGATAGTCTATTATACTTTTCTTCATTCACAATTTTCCTTCCATTACTATGCTACGTTTTCTATGGCCTTTAATTAGTATACATGTACCTTGATTACTCTCCGATCCTCACGGACTCGTTCCCATTCGCCCTCTCTTCTGAACCCTTTGGTATATAGCTAAACACATTCGCATGTATGTTCCCTAGTTCAATTATCGTATGTCAACTTGATTTTCTACTCACACTTGCCAAACTCGCTCCCAACTCAACTTCACCAACAACTTTATATTTTTGAGTAAGCACTCTAATTCAACTTTTATTAGTTAAATCCACTTCAAGGAATGTAAGATCATTGGCTGTGATCGACATGAACTGCAAAGTTCATTCGATTCACGAGATAGAATCCTTTCGGAACCTCTGTCTCTTTGGAACCATGCACTTCATTCGCAGACGTTCCAAAAGTCATTTGCTTTTACTGTAGGATTTATATTCGCTATCCAAACCCATTTGGTTATCATTAGGAATATTTCCGAACACTTTTACTAACCCAACATTCATCCACAACATTTATCACTGTTATTCGGATTCTGACAGCCATTCGCATAGATTTCACATCAATCTCTAACAGTGACAGCAAAAGCCTACAAACTCAGCAAACACAAGACATGACTCTTGAAGAAGTTCCAAATATTTGTGAGACTGATGAAGAAACAGAAGGAGAAAACTTGGCAACAGCAAGCAGGGATAATAACCCTGACAATGACTGCTGGATTGAAACACAATTGAAAGGTTGAGTATTACTTTTCCAACTATGAACCCAAGCTCACCATTTGCTATAAATTTAATAGTGCACAGCAAGGATCCTCAAAAACAATGCACAATTCAGTAGAGCAAATGGAAATTCAACCATACAACCGAGGTGCACGTCACTCTCGTATGATACTAGCTTATGTAGCATATCTGACAGACTCTGACCAACCAACAACAGTGCCACCTTTCATTGCCAGAATAAATCATAACTATATCAATGAAGCACTGTCATGCTTCATGAGAATCTCCTCAAGCATTGGTGAAGGCAAATACAATAACACCCTTGGAAAATCTTTTCATGGTATGAGGAAGGATTTAGCTGAATTCTGTGCAAAAATATCATACACACCATGGAAAGGGAGCACTATACGATCCTTCTTTAATACCTGGGATTTGTTGAGATCTAACAAACAACACCTAATTTACTCAAGTGCAGAGAGTTACATTGACCGACAACATGTTATGTTGGCCAGTGGATATGCTTGACAGTGGTTGGAAGACACATGTTGACAAGAGTGTGAAGTACAATTCAATGAAACCATATGTCCTGATCATCCCATGTGGATACATGATGTAATGAAATTAATCAAGGATTTTTTTGAAGTGGGAATTGATCAATTTCAATAATTTGATTCATCTGCTGAGGATTATCATACAGTGCAGGGCCTCAAAAGTCCTGAAAATCCACCGAAGTCATTATACACCCTTCAAGCAAATGCCAAACAAGACCTATGATTTGCAACTTCCCCGTCTCTGGCCAAGTGAGGCACAACTATGTCACAAAGTATTGGACACTATGATACAGGTTGTAGGGGAATGGCTGAATTATCCCGACTTCACTAGTACTGCAAAATGCCAGGGGCAGTTCATCCACATATTGTTGAAGAACATCTCATCTGTGGATATCCTAGTACTGGATGTAGTGTGGGAAGCATTTTTACACCCTAAATCACACCTCCTAACTTCCAGATCTAACTGGATCAGCATGGATCATATGATCACTTTCGAAAAATCATACTTTCGAAAAATCATTATCCCACAACTAGCTGACTCAAAAAAAAACCAAAAGAGAGAAGACTACTTGCCAAGATTGGGGAAGTCATGTGCCCTTTTGGTGCATGCACAGTTATGAGACCACCCAAAGACAATGTAGCAGATGTGACACAATACATCTGCTGATTTCTACGTTATGTCCTACCCATTGCTTCTCAACCCCTTCCAAATCATAGCAACCCTCCATTGATGTGTTTTACTGATCTATTTGATTATTTATGATGACAGGATAAAACATGAGTTATTGCTTCCACAATAAAGCATGGCAAATTCTGACTCCATTCAGAGGGAAGGTATTTCTGCAGATCGGATCCTTAATGGCATTCTCCATTGCAATTGATATTTCATATACAAATATTATACCTCAGGCCACAACTGTCAGAGCCCATCCCCGACCGATCCCCAAGACCTCTGGCCTCCAGGCCCAAACCCCCGACCATCATGTTTCACCTATTCATACCTCATGTTTGATCTCTTCCCTTTGTAGCTTACAACCCTGACCTCAGTCATTCGGTCACCGATCCCCGAACTTTCTCGTATATAAGTCGCTCATCCATGTACATGACAATCAGTTCTGATATCGACTAAGATACCCCAATACATCTTGTTTAATCCTTACGCTCCTTCACTCCCATCGCTAAGGTCACACCCAAACTTTGGGTGACCTTGGGCCTCGTCCAAAATACGGGACAGGACTCTGAGCTGGCGCAGCACATAAGCTGAAGCCAAGTCCCACTCGACCCGCTTGCTGAGCCTCGGCCCCCCTCGGCCCCCCGACCCCAAACCTCGGTTGGCTCTACTTTGAGCCCTGAACCTAACTCTGCCTCTGCTCCGATTCAGTTCTTAACAACAACCCATGAAATTGGTCACATCATCCATGGCATTAGTAGAGGGTCTTACAAACAGATGCTATGGCTTGGATTAATTGAAAAAGACAGCACTTCTACAGATTGTGCAGATGCATATACAGATCTGTATGCATGTGTACAAGATGAGCTTACAGATGATGAGAAGCAGCTGATGCATTTTGATATTTACATGCTTGAGCATTCACTTGGTAAATTTACACACCTAGCCACTAGACTCAGCTATATGGAAATATAGAGAGGAAAGTCTTAGTTTTATTGATCCCATGTACTATGCACTGATAACAGCACACGGTAAAATCATGGTTATTCATTATTTATTTCTAAACTGAATAACAGCCATAGGAAAACATGTTTCATTATTTCACATAGCCTATGGCACCAAAGTAATTAGGGTTAGGGTTTAGCTTAAGACAGCTCTCTTGCTTTAACCAGGAACCAATAAAAAAAATAACAAGTCACCTTGGTAAAATGATATACAACCTATATGATCTACTGATGATCAAGAGAAAAGAGTGACAGGTGAAAGAGAAAAATTGGAATTGGGTGAAAAATAGGATTACTAAGCAACAGGATACACAAGTATCCAGAGTGGAGAGATTGACATTTTGCAATGCACCCACAAATTGAAAACATTGATTATTTATACTAACCATTCCTAGACCCAGCATCCACATTCAGGTTGCAAGACCCCAGGGATACACTTGATTTCCCAGAAGGTTATTAAGTTTGTATACTAGGATATGGTCATTAGAGTTGGACATTGAAAAGTAAACAACTTGTAAGGACACCATGGGAACAGCTTATATAAAGTGTATTCATGGGAATATGGGCCATGAGAACAAACAGCAGATTATGTGGGGGGGTCTAATATAAAAGACCTCTTCTCCCTTACGGGGAATCGGAATGTTTGTGTTTATACTATCTTATATACAAACCGTGTACTTGGCATCAACTATGTATAGAAAGGTGACTATAATATAATCTGTATAGCATTTATGAGTTCACTATGAGAATAGAAACACGTGAATTACTCACCTCAGTCGGGATATAAACATATCTATTAAACTATGGAGAAAGGTGGTGTTAGCTTTCCATTTTTGTTCTACTCCATTCCCAGCCCCTACACTCGTGTTCCCCCTCTCTTGTCATACCTCTATTGCGTCACATGTAGTCACAGCATCAGAGTGTGACACGGACCCTGGGCAAAGGGTCACACCTTATATATAGTAGTACAATAACACAACCGGCTCCCCTTAGTGTTTGACTTCACACTAAGGGTGAGCAACTAGCTTCTTACAAGTTCCTTTAGCTTAACTAACTAAACCTTGTAGTCACTTTGTTAACAGGTAGTTGTCAGAATCCAATTATCAAAGTTAAATGTTATGAACAAATATATTGTTAGCAATAACATTGAGAAGGTTTCCACATGAGGAAAATGGTGTTCAAAAACAAAAGCTAATCCTACAGAAAAAGCGAAGGGCTTTCGGAACATTTTGCGAAGAAGTGCATGGTTCCGAAGAGATAGATATTCCGAAAGGATTCTATCTCGTGGATCGGATGAACCGTATGGTTCACGCCGATCACACCCAATATGATTACATTCTTTCGAAGTATAATCAAATTTAAAGTGATAGGTTTTGTAGAACTTACTTCGAAATGAAGTTACTCTTTCTGATTGTTCACGACGAATTGTTAAGTTGAGTAGATCAATCAAGCAGACGTGCAATAATTGAACTAAAGAACATACATGCGAATGTGCTACTTATATACTGGGACGTTCGGAGGCAAAGGCGAATGGGGAGTAATCCGTTAAGGATCGGAAAAGTAGCTAAAGTACATGTATTCTATTTAATGACCATAATGAATGGAGAACAAGAATGGGATGAAACTTGTGGATGGGAAAGGGGTTCAACGAACTAGAAACACACCCTGAAACCTGTTTCCGAACCGTATGTCGTTTTGGATAAACGAACCCTTGTTTCACCTCTTTAAACGACGGTCCTGAGTGACGGGGATGAACTCGTCCACATGTGGAATCGTATGTATTGTTTCCATAAGCTTTTAGAAGCATAGAATCGACCCTTCTATTGAGTTCCTAGAAATAGATGGGGATAGTGATGGGGATAGTGTAGGTGCTTCTTTTCTGAGGGAAGGCCAATAATAGAATCTGGTTTCTTGATTGGGTCCTTGTGATGTTGCTAGGATGATTCAAGGTGTTATGGGTGACGAGGTGTTGGGGGGTTGTAGGTGTGACAAGTCTGCCGATGAAGCGGATTCCGAAGAGTGGTTTCGGAAATGTGATGTTCGGAAGGTTCGAATGGTTCGGACGGTTCTGACGGAGGAACAAATCGTAAATCATGATCGTGACAGTAGTTAGCAATCATACTTAGTGTTTGACTTGACACTAAGGTCACTTTGTTAACAGGTGGACTTGTGGGAGTGGATGATAATAAGAAGAGTGGACGTTCAATATTCCATGACAAGTCACAAGATCCACTCACGGTGTTATATTCAACACTCCTCCTCACTGTGAGTGCTCCTCCTTACATGGACATCCTGTTTATCGTAGACTGAGGAAGGTTCGCAGTCTCGTAAAGAGTTGTGCTTCAAGGGGTTTTGTAAAAATGTCAGCAAGGTTGTCCTTGGTATTGACATAGGTTAGAGTGAGCTCCTTGGACTGTACTTGTTCACGAAGAAAGTGAAATTTAATATTGATATGTTTGACATGTGCATGAAGGAGTGGATCCTCTGAAAGGTCAATGGCGGTGTTATTGTCACATAGGATAGTAGTGGCAGCTGTGTTGCCCATGTGAATACCGTCCAAAAGTGCCTGAAGCCATATGCCTTCCCTTGCCGCTTCAAATCCAGCAGTATATTCAGCTTTGCAAGATGATGCGGCAACAGTTTTTTGTTTCTTTGCATTCCACGATATAACTCCTGATCCTAATGTGAATGCATAACCACCAATACTGCATCTCATATCAAGGCAGTTGGCCCAATCTGAATCAGTGAACCCAAGAAGGCTGATTTTGTCGCCACTGATATGTAACTGCAGGTCTCTTGTACCTTTAAGATATCGAATTACATGGATCGCAGCATTCCAGTGTATATAGGAGTAGGAGTCAAGAAATTGTGAAAGTTGTTGAACAGCATATGATATGTCAGGGCGGGTTCCAATGGCCAGGTAGAGGAGGCATCCAACTAGGGAGCGATATGGTATCTTTTTAAGGTCATCTTGTTCTTCCGGGGGTGGAGTGTTATGTTGCACGTGTTGCAATTTGAGTCCAGGGTTCATCGGGACAGAGTGAGAGAAAGTGTCCTTCTGCCCAAAGATATGGATAATTTATCAATTAGGGCAGTTTGTGACAGCCTAGCAGTTTTGTTATCCCTATCCCATTCTACCGCTATGCCAATGACAAAGTGAACCGTGTCAGAATTTAATTATTATTAAAGATAAGTGTTATAGATGAATGCATTGTTAGCGATAACATTCGAAAATGTTTCCATATAAAGAGAATGGTATTTGAAAGTGAATAGTAATCCTACAGTAAAAGAGAAGGGATTTTGGAATGTTTGTGAAGAGGTGCATAATTCCAAAGAGATAGATATTCCGAAAGGATTCTATCTCGTGGATCGGATGAACCGTTTAGTTCATGCCGATCACAGCCAATGAGATTACATTCTTTCGAAGTGTAATCAAACCCAAATTGATAAGTTTTATAGGACTTACTTCAAAGTGAAGTTGTTCTTCAAGATTGTTCACGACGAATTGTTAAGCCAAATAGATCAATCAAGTAGACGTGCAATAATTGAACTAGAGAGCATACATGCGAATGTGTTACTTATATCCTGGGATGTTTGGAGGCAAGAGCGAATGGGGAGTAGTCCGTTGGGGATCGGAAAAATAGCTAAGGTACATGTATGCTAGTTAATGACCATAGAAAATAGAGAACAAGGGTTGGGTGAAAATTGTGAATGAGAAAAAGATTTAACGAACTAGAAATAAGTCCTGAAACATGTTTCCGAATCGTATGTCATTTCGGATAGATGAACCCTTGTTTCACTTCCTTAAACAACGACCCTGAGCATCGGAAATGAACACATCAACATATTGAATTGTATGTCTTGTCACCATAAGTTTTTAGAAGCGTAGAGTTGACCCTGATATTGAGTTCCTAGAAATAGATGGGGATGGTGATGGGGATAGTGTAGATGCTTCTTTTCTGAGGAAAGGCTAATAACAGAACCTGATCTCTTGGTTGGATCCTTGTGATGTTGCTAGGATGATTCAAGGTGTTAAGGGTGACAGAATGTTAAATGGTTCATGTGTGACGAATTTGTCGACGATTTGGGTTCCGAAGAATCGATTCAGAAGAAGGTTGTTCAGATGGTTTGGAAGGTGGAGTAGGACACAAATCATGATCGTGACAAACTGTTCCAAGGTCAGAGATAGTCCAAGCTTCTCGCATTTGGTGTTTAAAGTGTTTATTTTCATCTTTATGGTTGGAGATGCAGAGGAGGGTCATCAACATGGACAGCAGCAATGACAGTCCTAGCACTGGTAGTATGATGGTAGACACATGGTTCACATGCAAGCCAAGAGAATCCCCAGCCTACCATGCGGTCATTTAAGGTTTTGTTCCAGATTCTGCTGCTTTGTTTCATGCCATATAGTCCCCGTTGTAGCATCCATACCCAGTCCTCCTTGCCCTTCTCTTTAAATTCAATTGGTTGTTCCATGTACTGCACCTCATCTTCTGGTAATTGTCCATACAGGTGTCACAATCACAATATGGACACTTCACCTATATCATGGATCCTCCAAACCACCTCTTCTGAACAGATTGTCCGAACCCCGAACCATCAATGCCCCAATTACATCATTTTCATTCAACAACCTGCTTCTTCATCACTTTCCCTGCATCAATCTATCAATGTTTAGTGAAACACATTGTTGGTCAGGAGTAATCATAACCTTTTCCAAAAAGAACCACCCTGACTATCCCCATCACTATCCCCATCTTTTTCATTATACTCATTGATTGAGTTGTTTCTATTCTTTGGAAGCTTGCGATGACATTCCATATTATTAGACTCTATAATATGGATGTTTCAGGCCCTCAGGATCATCCTCTGAAGAATCTAGGGACAATTATCTTTACCCAAAGAGCCATGCGATTCGGAAACACGTTTCAAGAGTTATTGTTGGTTCATTAATCTTTTTCTTCATTCACAATTTTCCTACCACCCTTGTTCTTTATTTCCCATGGCCTTTAATTAGTATACATGTAAGTTAGCTACTTTCCAACCCTCACAGATTCTTTCCCATTCGCATGTATATTCCCTAGTTCAATTATTGTATGTCAACTTGATTCTTCTACTCACACTTGCCAACTTGTCCTCAACTCACCTTAAAACAACAACTTTATATTGAGTGACCGTTGCGCTTGCAATTTGTGCAGATAATAGTATTCTTTGGTTTGGCCTGTGCTGACAAGGCAATGGCATCCTGAGAGAGAGTGCACTTTGTATCAGAATCCTGGAGTGCCTGTTCATTGTCCAGGTATTTGCGAAGTTGTATGGAAGTGATGGGATTGGATTTTGTTGCAGATGAGATATCACGAGACATGATGGAGCATACGTGGGGAAAGTCTGCCAGGCCACTCAGTAGTAGGATGCATTTCATGAGGTCATGGGAGATATCCCCCATATCATAGGCATGGTCAACAGCGGAACAAATCTTTTCAGCAGTCACTGGGAGTGGCGTACCACGAACAAACTTTTGGGACATTGCCTCCTGTAAGTAATTGACCTGACGAATAGGCCCCTGGTTTTGGTGGCGAGCAATCAGGGTATCCCAGCATGATTTGGCACCAAGTTTGCAGTCGATAAACTCCCACTCTGTCTTTTCTATGGTACCAAAGAGCAAGGCAGCGGTCAGTTTGTCATTAGCCAGCCAGTTAGCAGCAGCACGAGGTTCGGAGGTAGTTGGCTTAATAGTAGTGCCATCAATATAGCCGCTGAAGCCACACGCTGTGAGATATAGATCGGCATTGTCACGATCATGATTTATGATCCATTCCGCCTTCCAAACCATCCAAACCATCCAAACATCACGTTTCCGAAGCCACTCTTCGGAACCCGATTCATTGGCAGACTTGTCACACCTACAACCACCCAACACTTCGTCACCCATAACACCTTGAATCATCCTAGCAACATCACAAGGACCCAATCAAGAAACCAGATTCTATTATTAGCCTTTCCTCAGAAAAGAAGCACCTACACTATCCCCATCACTATCCCCATCTATTTCTAGGAACTCAATAGGAGGGTCAATTCTATGCTTCTAAAAGCTTATGGAAACAACACATACAATTCCACATGAGGACGAGTTCATCCCCATCACTCAGGGCTGTCGTTTAAAGAGGTGAAACAAGGGTTCGTTTACCCGAAACGACATACGGTTCAGAAACAGGTTTCAGGACTTATTTCTAGTTCGTTAAACCCCTTTCTCATTCACAATTTTCATCCCACTCTTGTTCTCTATTCATTATGGTCAGTAACTAGCATACATGTACTTTAGCTACTTTTCCGATCCTTAACAGACTACTCCCCATTCACCTTTGCCTCCGAACGTCCCAGTATTTAAGTAGCACATTCGCATGTATGTTCTTTAGTTCAATTATTGTACGTCTACTTGATTGATCTGCTTGACTTAACAATTCGTCGTGAACAATCAAAAAGAATAACTTCATTTCGAAGTAAGTCCTATAAAACTTATCACTTTCGATTTGATTATACTTCGAAGGAATGTAAACATACTGGGTGGGATTGGCGTGAACCATACGGTTCATCCGATCCACGAGATAGAATCCCTTCGGAATATCTATCTCTTCGGAATTATGCACTTCTTCGCAAACGTTCCGAAAGCCCTTCGCTTTTTCTGTAGGATTACCTTTCATTTTCGGACACCATCCTCTTCATGTGGAAACCTTTTCCAATGTTATTGCTAACAATACATTTGTTCATAACATTTATCTGTGATAATTGGATTCTGACAGGCATCTTCTACCCAGGTTTTGTAGTTAGCCTTGACTTTGTCGAGTTTTTCGCCTGCGTATGCCTGAGCAGGTTTGATAAGGGTAATAGATGGTGATAGGGAGTCATTTGATGCCATGATAGGGTGTAAAATATGAGTGGCACCATTCTATATCGTCGTAGTTTTGTTTAAAGACGAGGAAGGCCCATAACCTATAGAAAGGTGACTATAATATAATCTCAGTCAGGATATAAACGACTAATATTATGGTTCTAAATACCTATAATATAATCTGTATAGGGTTTATGAGTTCACTATGGGAATAGAAACACATGAATTACTCACCTCAGTCGGGATATAAACGACTGAGGTGAGCCTTCTACTACATCGGCTTTATATATCTATTAAACTATGGAGAAAGGTGGACTTGTGGGAGTGGATGATAATAAGAAGAGTGGACGTTCAATATTCCGTGACAAGTCACAAGATCCACTCACGGTGTTATATTCAACACTATGTTGGCATCCTTGCATGCATCTTCAAAAATGGAAACACATTATGCTAAAATTCAATGTTTGGATGTTCATACTTGAATGCTAATGTAGTCGCATTCATCTCCTTGTGATGCCAATCTGCTCTGGATGTCTTTCAATAATGCTCATAGACTTCAGAGCATTGCTGTGGCAAAAATAGCTGATTTAAAGGCTGCTATGAAGAAATTGCAATCAAGACCCACACCATGTGGAAACAAAAAAGACCTAGCTGCATTCATTGTAGATTATGTGTGGTGCCATGTGATGAGCATCCTATTTGATGTCTGAATTTTTAATTTCACCCCTGAAAACCAATGTGCTATCCAAAAAGTAAACACCATCGTTTACCAAAAAAAAGGTAAAACTACATTGGCTCTTACACACATTTGCCTCATTTTTGGTCCAGAAAGAATGAGGCTGCGTTTGTGTCATTCGATTCACTTGCCTGTCACTGTCAGATGAAGATGAAGTTGCTTCTGTTCTATGTATTGACATGTATATACTACGACGCAAACAATGCCTTTGGCCAACATAAATGAGAGTCGGGGACCGGGGCGGCTCCCGGCCGCCGTTACTATACTAATAGGAAGAGAATTCAGATAAGCTGCTTTAGAGTGTATCCACATAGACGGAATGGAGTTTTCCAGAGAAAGTTGTTTTATGATACCCACCCACAATAGAAAATGTGTGAAGTGTATTTCTTAACGCACTCGCAGCAGTGGAAGTAGAACCACTAGCGCGTAGTATCCAATTGAATCCATCAGAGTTCTCTGCCTCTGACAGTGACAAACGCTACACAAATGTTTAGTAAGGCCAGAACCTTTGCTGGACAAGCTTCACAGAAGAGTAAATCTATACAACTCACCCATCAGCGGTCTGCATCCAAACCCAAAAGACAGAACCATTGAATGCACATTAGTTAATTTGTTCAGATGGTCTTCT
>QMFG01002927.1:0-10066 GCA_003314545.1 Ramaria sp. MG151
CGTGGCTCTTCGGGTAGGGATAATCATGCCTAAATCTTTCGGATAGTCATTATGAGAGTCTGGAACGCTCATATCGTTAAGCCTGATGATATGGCAAGTCATCGCAAGCTTTGAGTGAATATGAATAACTCAATCCATAGTTTCATGGTGAAAGATGGGGATAGTGATGGGGATAGTCAGGATGGTTCTTTTCTAAAAAAAGAATATGATGGGACCTGACCACTGATTGTTTCACCAGGATTGTTCCAATAGATGACGTATTTGAGTTGAAGTGATAGGCAAAAGAGTTGTGGGATGAAAGTGATGGGAGTGTGAGAATGTTGTTTCAGACTTCGGACGACACGCTTCGGAAGGATTGCTTCGGAACGAAGATGATCTGAATGCGATGCCCAAATTGTGATCGTGACACAAGGTCACCCAAAGTTTGGGCGTGACCTTAGTGAGGGATGCGAAGGAGCGTAAGGATTAAAGTAGAATGTATTTGGGTATCTTAGTCGATATCAGAACTGACTGCCATGTACACGGATAAGTGGCTTATATATGAATGAGTTTGGGGGTCGATGACCAAATGACCGAGGTCAGGGTCATAAGCTACGAAGGGAGAAGTTCAAACACGAAGTAAGAATAATGAAACATGGTGGTTGGGGATTCAGGCCTGGAGGCCCAAAGTCTCGGGAATCGGTCAGGAATGGCTTCTGACAGCTTTAGCCTTTTTAAATGTTCCATCTGGGTTTGTTTTAACTGTGTATACCCATCTGCAGCCAATTGCAGTGTGGTCTGAGGGTAGATCAACTAGTTCACATGTTTTTATATCCCAGTGTAACACCATTTCTGAGTCCATGGCATCTTTCCACATAGATGCATCTTTCTGTGCCATGGCATCCAGGTAACTGTCCGGTTCTATGACAACATCGCTTGTTACATAGGCTCGGTCATGGTCTGAGATCCCTGCATCTGGATCATTCATTAACCGGTAATCCCGCCTGTAATTAATCCAAGAGCTTCATTGGATTTCAGGTACAGGTTCTGGTGTAGGAGTCAGGTGCGTGCTGGGGATTGTGATAGGAGAATTTTGTGATGTAGGTGTTTGTTGTTTGCTGGCTTGTCCTTTGGTGGTTTTCTCCCCCTCAAACAACATATTATTTCTTTTCCCAGTTTTTCATCTTCATCATCATCTTCTCCAGGTATTGTATGTAGTTTTGTATCAGTTTCATCAAAAGTAATATTCCTTGATGTTTGAATATGCTGGTTATGCTTGTTATAAAATTTCCAGGCCTTGGCTGTTTGTGCTATTCCTGTAAATATATGTTCTTCAGCCTTTGGGTCCAATTTTTGTCGGTTTTGATCTGGGACCATCACCCAGCATCTAGTACCAAATTCCTCTAGCCTTGATATATCTGGTTTTACTCCAAAACATGCTTGGTAGGTGTCATATTTGCTCCAAGCGCGCGGGTTGGTGATATATTTTTTATGTAGCACGCATAAGCGATTGCTTCTGGCCATAGAACTTTAGGTAAATTCTTGGCATAGATCATTGCCCTTGTATGTTCCAGTAAGGTACGATTTAACCGTTCGGCAATCCCATTTTGAGCTGGTGAGTATGGCGCTGTTGTTTCTATAATTATTCCATTTTTGAACCAGAATTCTTTGAATTCTTTATAAGTGTATTCTCCTCCGTTATCAGATCGAAATCTTTTGGGATTATGGCCAGATTGTGTTTCAATAAATGCTTTATAATATCTGAAGTATTTGAGGGCTTCATCTTTAGTATGCTTGAAGTAGATAGCCGAGTATCTACTATATACGTCAGTGAATGAATAAAAGTATCGCTCATGGTTCGGTCCTTCTATTTGAGCTGGCCCCCAAACCTCTGACAATGTAAGATCTCCTATTTTGGCTGCCTTGTCCTCAGCCATTTTTAGATATGGCTTGACATGCCGTTTGCCCTGTATACACACTTTGCATTGCATTGGTTGCCTGTTCTCATTTATAATGAGTCCCTTGACCATATCATTATTTTTGAGAGTTTTTATCGCTCCCATATTGATATGCCCTAATATCCTGTGCCATTTATCCCAGCTGTGTTCTTTTGCAGCGGCCACAAAGTCCTGTGCCTGGGCCATTCTTCTGGTACAGGTCTGGATTTTGTACATTCTACCAATCTTTTGGCCTACTCCGAAGACCGTTCCATTTATGGATTTGAACTTAACCCCAGTGGCTGTAAAAATGGCCGAGTGTCCATGAGGTGTCCGATGCTAATTGAGTTGTTAGGAGCATCAGGGGCACATTTAACATTGTGTAGTTTGATAGAATACGTGTTTTTGTTCATTTTGAATTCTATCCCAATGGTGCCTTGTCCTAGTGTCTTTAGGACAGCTCCAGGGGTTATTCCTTCTATTGCTGAAGGATCGGCCGTGTAATTTATGAAGTCTTCATGGCGTCGGGCTATATGTGTACTGGCTGCTGAGTCTGCTAGCCAGTCTGCTGCAGTAATAGATAGATAGGCTGCATCACTGGCTGTGAATGCAAAATCATCTTGTTCATTGGCCTTTTGAGCTGTGTCATTGTTTTGGGCATTCTTCTTCTCTTTGAACCACTTGGGGGTTTGTCCTTCCTTTCCTCCCCCTTTTGCCCAGCAATCCCTTTGATAATGACCTTTCTTTCCGCAATTCCGGCATGTGCCTTTAGTAGCGCCAGAATTCGGCTTCTGATTACGTTGTTTCCCTTTGAGTGCTGTTTGCCAAGAGGAGCCAGCTTTCCGAGCACGATCTTTGTCTAAAATCTGTGCTATTAATATATCTGATATCGGGGGTAGTCCACCTGCATTTACGGCTGTTATAAATGCCGACCATGAGCTCGGGAGTGAGGTCAGTAGTGTATTAGTAAAATCACTATCCGTAATTGGTTGTCCTCTTGAGTTCAATTGCTGTTGTAAGCCTCGTAGTTTTCTGACATGTTCTTCCATGTCAGCACCGTCCTCCGCGTATATCCTAAACATTTCCCGCCGTAAATTTACAACGCCTATGGCGGCCTTTGACTCGAAGATTCCTTGCAGCCTCTTCCATATTTGGTGAGCCGTCATTGACTGGTCTATATAAACCAGGTATTCGTCCGATATCCGAAGGCATATCTCTTTTCGCGCCTTTTTGTCTATTTTCTTCCAACTAGATAACTCCTGACGTTCCACCGTCGTTATATTTAAATGATCGGCTGGGATCGGTTCCGGATACGTGCCGGTTGTTATGTTTCAAAGTTCAAGGTCGTCTAGGATCCACTCGATCTTTCAACACCATGATGAGTAATTGTCCCCATTAAGTGGATCAATTTTGTTTGCATTGGACGTCATTGTAGGTAATTATTGTTTTTATTGGTAATAGATGTCGGATATGTTCTGTATATATGGCTGGGGTTGTTCGTATATACGAGTGTGCGCGTGCATGTGCGTGTATCTGGGTGGTCGTATAGGTAGTAACTAGTATTGGCCGGGGCCCATAACCTATTGGGCGCAGTAGTAGTTACTAGTAAGAAAGAATGTATATCTTGAGTGAGGACTGAACTGCGGTTCCCGTTTCTCGTCCTCTTATATATCCTAGCTATGTCCATACAAGAATTATCTAGTAGCTTCTAGTATATGGTGTTATGATATCTCCTGTCCGATTGCTAATGCTATGTCTCCGAGTCAAGAACTCGGTTCAGTTCTTATCCGGTAATCTTCCGGACCTAATTAATAATAATAATATTATTATTCTAACACAAACCGTTTTCTTGTACGGGGATACAGCATATGCACGTGCTATTAGCAGCCCTGGAATGGTAAACACATGAGCATATCATTCGGTGATGTGAGTCCTTGTCACCTTGTACTCCGATGAGTCGGAGTGGTAAAACGCTGGTACTATCATTGAAGTGTATCCAGTCCTTGCATGCGCTATTTTGACATTAGAAAATGTCTCAGGCGACATGAAATGCTTACTAGATGGCTCTAAGCTCTCACCTTCAAAGTTGAAAACGATGGAAATGAATATAACAAGACCAAAAGGAGAGGGTGCTGTGCCAGAAGGTATAATATTCTGCCTAGTTTGAATCTTGTGCTCCAGATATGTTTTACCTCGAGGTGAAGCGTCAAAAGCATATTATACACAAAGAGTGTTATTCGAAGCAATAAGATGAAAAGGTTCTATGCAAAATTACTCGCCTCTGGCGCCTGCTAGATAAGTGTTTCGAGGTTCTGTTGAGAAGACATCTAGAATGCTAAGCGGATAATGCGTTGGAATGAAGGGATGATTGATACGAATGAACAGAACATGCAAGTCTTATAGCATTCTGGAACGGAGGAGCGATAAAGATAGTATCGCAACCGCGCTGCAGCCAAATGGCGTGATCCCAATGAGTCCGCATGGTGAACATCATCAGTGGCACTTCCATTTTGTCACCATGAATATGGGCGATTCCAAACTTCGATTGCGAGAGATGATGGAACGATGCGAGGCAAGACCTTGTCCGACAACACACGCCCCTAGCAGAGTGGGACAATGGATGGGGGGTGAAGGTGTTGCGGCATTATAATGGGACATTGCTTTGTGCTTGCTTGTCACTAACAATAACATCTTCACCTTCAATAGACATTGAGACACAGAGTAGTGAGCGAAAGCGGAAGTGGGCACCAAGTTCTGAGACCTTGGCTTACCCCTTGCTTACAGTGCATAATTTTGGCGATGATGGACATTGGGACTAAATGGGTGATGCTGCAGACCATATTAGCCTTCAAGAACCCTAACTTGCTTTGCGGGCTCACATCTTACAAGTGCAAATATTTGTGCATGTTGCAACTCATCAGGAGACATGGACACGGAGGACATCTCGGTGAACGAGTCATGTTTGTTAACGTAGACGTTGCAATTAACAAATTTGTGCTAATTTGGACAACCTTGTTCGGATCTAGACGCATGAAGTGAAATGGGCTCGGAGCACACGCTGGGCGTTGTGTTGTGTGATGTCTGTTTGTCGCTCTATGTGATATGCATAGCGCAAGGCTTGAAGGATGACAACAATTCAAAAATTGAGCGCGAGTACAGGTGAGAATGTCTCGGTCTCAGCGTCATTTTGTTCTGATTAAGTTTATTTCCATCATATTCAACTATGAAGGTGAGATGTTATAGCTTGCTGAATGACCAGTGCTCACACAGCCATCTAATAAGTTTCATGTCACTTGACACGATGTCTAATGTCAAAAATAGCGCATGCAATGACTGGATACACGTCATCGAGAGTTTTGATGCTTTACCACTCATCAGAGTACAAGGTGATGATGTCTCTCATTACCGAATAATATGCTCATGTGTTTACCTTTCCAGAGCTTTTAATGGCTCGCGCATATCCCATATCTCCTTACAGGCAAACGATTAGCTTGGTGCTTGGTCTTCTCTTTAGTGGCATTATCACGTGCTTTGTGGTATGTCACTGTTTGTTCTCGCTTGTCTCACTCTAATGTCTTTGATTCATAGTATTTTGTGATCAATAATAGTTGCTCACTAACTGATACGGTGCTGAACAAGATTATGTAAATCATGATGAACTTTCCTTGATGACGTGTTCATTGACATTGTTTTCAGGGGTGAGACATCTCTTGTTCTGCTAAAAATAGCCTTTCTATGTGATTCCAAGTGGACTTCATTAACAATCTATTACTCATTACTTTCGACATGGTAGTTGCAGTCACACGTTCTAATACTGGGAACCCTGAGGCAGCTGAGAGAGTTCCAAGAAATCGATTTAAAGTCATTAACTCGGGCTTTGGCAGAACAAAGAGAGCAATCCCACTATTATAGATTATACTGGCTAATAGTAATTCAGGTGTCATGTGATATGGGTATATGCTTCACGATTGTTGTTCAAAGCGTTGTCTAATACTTGGTCAGGTTTGCGCTTACAATAACACTCACAGCCTCCATCCTAGAGAAGGTATTAACAGTTCTCCTCTTACTGGATTTTCTGATGATATAATTATCATACATCTTGCAAGTAAATCTTTTGTTGGTCATCTCCTGAAATCTCAACTTACGCATTTCCAATAGCCTACCATACCTAATGTTCTTCGAATACACATCCCAACAGCAGCACTCAGTCGTCTTCCACATAGGAAATTTCCATGCAGCCACGCGACGGATTCACAACGCCATCATTGATGATTTGGTGATGGAAGCGTCTCCAAGACTCTCGACACTGGGATATCCTCGTTGGATGACATTGAGCTCCAGGAGCAGCATTCCTCTCACAACAAGCGTATACACCTAGATGAATATCTTGAGCGGGAAGGAGTTTGGGAGAGCCGGAGAGTACACTTGATGCAGAAGGGTCGTGGAGTTTGGGTAAGGATAGTTTTCATTCTGATCTTTGATTGGGGTGGTTGTTGGGCTTGGATGAGCTGATATTGACCAAAGGGCCAGCTGAAGAAGCTTGAAGATACTGAAAGATATACTTTGTCCTTGGATTTAGATCACACTGGAATTATGTATTCAGTATATAAAGGTAGTGCAGGGAATAGAAGTCAAAGGGAAAGATACTGCATGCATGGAGAGCAAAGAAATGTATGCCGTCACTTATACATACAACTTTGCAATACAAATGCAGCAAGGCATCAAGACAGGAGGAAGGAGGCGAGTGGGAGGGAGTCCAAATAGAGCTCCGTTAACATATATTCAGTCTTTGAGAGGCTTGGGAGGGATACATAGAACAGGTGAGCAAGAAAGCTTCTTGCTGGCCCTGCCCTTCTGTCCATATGCCACATCTATGTAGCAACGAAGGTGAGATGGTGGGATGTAGACCATGTTGACTAATTTGACTGACCAAAGCAGATGTCAGTAAAACCCTATTTTGACTACCACTGCATGAGCATCACATATAACTGGGAGTAGTATGTCTGGAGTCAAAGTTGGTGAGAGGAAAACATGTACTGGTTTATTCACAAATTGGGGGCGCCAGGGATAGAGAGACATGTAGTCAAGAAAAGGATATTCACTCCCAGAAAAAAATAAATTGGGAGCCAGGTAATGGTTAGTCAGAAAATATAGTGCGACCCATGTACAGACTATACCATAGAGTTACATTGGTCTGATAGAGGATATCATGAGAAGCATGTAGGTTGCATAGAGTACATACACAGTGCATTGGTTGGCTGTGACCTATAGATGCAAAATGAGAAAGATGACAAGTGGATGGGCCAGTATCTGCACTTAACAAAAGATTTCCAGTTTTGCATATCTATTCATGGTGGCTATTGAACTCAAAGCTCAATATTCAGCCTTGTGCTAATATCCAAAGTCCTCATTCTGGCGTCAATAAATATATCAGTGCAGCATGGTAGCAGTGGAAATCCAGCCAGATGTGACGCTCAAGTGGTGATGAGCTCTTGTGCATATTCATATGAGCATGAGAGGAAGGTCACAGGACCAGGCTTCAATAGAAGGGTGTTATTATTATCTACCCTGCGAACCTTGGATTACATAATCCAACTGGATCAGTAGAGCCGCTTGAATAAAACAGAAAATAACTATAAAAATATTGCTGATCTCAATTCAAGGCTTTTAGCCTTAGAAAGTCTTTTGTTATATTTTTAGAATGAACTGGCGAAGCATCCCCGAGCCCACGTGAGCATGAACACACACATATATGCATTCAGACACAAATGGGCTCAAATAGCCAGCGATCAATGTCCACATGACTCCGAACCATTTCCATTCACCCCTATCGTCACCGATCCCCAACCAAAGCCAAACACTTCCATTTCATTTGGAACAAGTGCCCAGAGTTTCGAAATGAAGTTTCAGAAGTTTTCCAATCTTTTCTCTTGTTCTTTTCACTGAATAAAAATTGTTGCACACATGATTTGTAGGTCTCACAGCACACAGATCGGTTTGAGGTGCTTTAGATAGCTATTAGTCACATTTTTGTGCATTTCAACCCTCATGTAGATTGCAACCCCAGAACTGCTCCATCACCCTGTTATTTCTCATTGATTCACAAAGGACTCACACTAGCTAGCTTTTCCTTTAAATATGCTTGTATTTCTCGGTACAATCTAAGGGCAGTAAAAACTCCACAAGGTCCCCTATATTCTGAATCTCTTGCTTGATATCTCTACAACCATCTCACTGTTAGCAAATCATCACTGGCCGTTTGCTATCATTTCAAGGGATCTATATGACTCAATAGTTATCCCAATTTTGTTAAGTTTGTGCTTTATCTCTATCTACAAAGCTCACGTCACTGTACGCAAACGTTAAGTGCTGACAATTTGCACCTGCATCAGCACATCCCCTGTGTTTCAATAGATCTCCTCTTAGAGTATCAAACAAGTGCCTAAAGGTCACATTGAAGAAACTTCATCAAAAATTGAATAAAATACAAACAAAACACAAAATAAATAAAATAAAATATCTATTTCCTTTCTTATTAAAGGGAACCACCAAAATTATATGAAGAGGGTATAGAAGTTCCACAAATCTGTATAAGCACATGTGTATTTGTGGGTTGTGACCTATAGGAAAGAAAAATGTAAATGATGACACAACTACTGAATCCACCAACGACGAGTAGGAAACAAAGAGAGAACAAAACCTAAACTCATTAGAGAATGCTGCAGGTAAAACGGTCTAGACCTACCTCCAAAGCTCCAAGAGAACCTTTTCTACTCACGGTCGTGATTGAAGTTGACGGTCTTTCGTGGAATCTAATCAGCTCCCATGGACTGGACATTGGGCTTATCGCCGCTATTCCCAATGTTCAAACTTCGAAATTGGAGCTTCACCTGATGTGCATCGCAATCTAGAAGATCCTCGTGAGCTACACCCAAGAAGGGTCTTTCATTCCATGGTTGTTGCAAGAAAAGCTTTAAATACATAATACTACCACATGCCGTATTTGCATGTCTCTTGTATTCTGACAGTGAGAGCTACCCTGTGACATAAGACCGAGACCCCACCAGATGCAAGTCACTCTCCCTTTCTCTTGAAGGGGCCTGACAATGACACGTATCTGTACGTTGGATGGGATCAGTCAGTCAGTGATTCATATGATATTATAATCTTTCTCTTACATTTACATTTGCTTCCCACTATGGGACTTGGCCATGATCGGAATCAGTACGTGCTCCGGATCCAAATGATATGCGCCTCCTCTTGTGATGTCTAATTTCAGACTTCCCAAGCCAATATACACCGGGTGAAGTTCCGAATTCAAATATTGGGAATAGTGGTGATAAACCAGGTGTCCGGTCCTTAGGAGCTAAATTCCGCGAATGGTCTTGTCACTGTTTTGTGCCCCTATTGTCGTCAATTTGCAGGAAGAGTCAGAATACACAAGACATACAGCCTCTTTGTCTATGCTAAACAAGAACTAAAATATAATGAGTATTGGTTAGGTAATACGGCTTTCATAGAAGCTGCATATCAGCGCTAAAAGTGAAATGCTGGCCGCGTCCATAGACTGCATTCTCAGGCACGGTCTGAAGTCGAAGTTTGAATGGCGGTGATGAGCGCTACAATTGAACACCTTCCGGCGCCTATAGACTGCCACTGATGCATCAGTAGATTACGTAATGTAACCTTCGTGCGGCAGGTAGATAAATAATAACAGTATAGCTAAATGTAGTCCTTTGTTAGGCATAAACAAAGAGGTTCTATATGTATTCTGATACCGCGCGGCAATAGAGACTAAAAACAGTGACAAGACCTTTCGCAGAATTTAGGCCCTACTGAGCAGGACATTCCAGCATTTTTAACTCAATTGTGATAATTTGTTTGATTCCATCCGCACAACGTCCAAGAAAATCTTTTTCCTCCGCGAAATGTACAGGATCCGAAGAAAAGAGGTATTTTTGTATGTTAGCTTCACCCTAACTCTAAGAAAATAGCCTTTCGCGGAATCAAATTGGACCGGACATCACGGGGATTCACAATCTTTGAATTCAGAACGTGCCCGGGGATGCAGTCTATAGGCGCCGCCAGCTTCTCTGTTATTTCATTATTTTCTTTTTCTCCCAACGTGCGGCTATGCATTACATAATCTA
>QMFG01002933.1:0-77822 GCA_003314545.1 Ramaria sp. MG151
GTTTGTATTTTTTTTGTATTTTTTTGTATTTATTTGGCCTGAGCTCTCCTCCCTCTTCATTTCCCCCTCTCTTTGAACCTGTCATGTCACCATCGACCAAGTATCATACTGTTGAAAATAAAATAAAAACGTTAATTCATCACTATGAAGTGCCCCTCGAACCAACCAACCAACCCGACCTTTTTTTCTTTTCTTCTTTTTCTTTTCTATGTTTCTTCTCTCGCCAGAGTCACCATGCCCGTCAACACATGGTAAAAACAATTTCAAAAAGTCATAGCTGCATCACCATCGTGGAAACCCCATCCCCCGCGCGCGCCGCCCTCGTTCAATAGATTAAGTTCTCTGGGAACCCCCACCCCTCTCGATCCCTTTTTGGTTGGGGGGGGGAGGGGCTAAGTTCTTTCCCCTTTGAACTTGTCACCAGCAACCAAGTATCATGCTGTTGAAAAATTAAAATAAAATAGACATCAATTCATCACTATGAAGTGCCCTGGAACCATCCAACCAACCAAACCCCCACAAATTTCTTGTCCTTTGTCCTTTCTCTGCGGGCCATCACAACCACCCTTGACCCCCTCGCCTTCAGCTTCAGCTCTCTCTCCTTTTTTTCCTCACATAACCAGCTCATCGATTATATATCAAATCTATAAGCGGTCATCGTCTTGTTCTAATTCTTCCTCCTGCAATCTTCCCCCCTTCCCCTTCCCCTGAGATGGACCTATAATCATGACTACATCATTAAGAGGGTGATCCGCCTATTGCCTATTGCGTCCCGTCCCTTCCCGCTTCCCCCTCCCCATCTTCCTCTGCCCCTGCATCCATCTGGCATCCCTTCATTTCAACCAAAAAAAAACATGATCATCAACCACCCAAAAATCATTTCATCTTTTGTACCCTCCCTCCCCGCCGCGTATACATAGTGAGAGAGTGAGAAAACGGGGCTTGGAAAAGTAGAGGGTGAGGAGGAGGAGGCCTTGCACGCCCTCTCAATCTCTCAATCCTTACCCTAGCACCAGATATACGCCCCCGCACCCCCACGTGGTTATTGCGCAGGGCTGCACCCAAACCTAACCCACATAAGCACCCAGAATATCCCCCACGTGCCACGTGGAGCGTTGGCCAGGGATGGGGTTGGTAGTGTGGTGCCTTGCCCGTAAAGATCCCATATATATATTTATGAATGAACGACGCAAATCCCGGGAGCCAATCATGCACCAGGATTTTTCGAAAAATGTTATAATATATATATATATATCAACCTACGAGGAAAAAAAAAAAAAGAAATCAAAAAATGTAAATAGTCAAAAAAGCGTTAGAAATGCCTAGCACCTGCCAGCCCAAACGTGATTTAAAACAACAAACATTGGATTTGTCTCATTGTTCTTATTTTTATTCAACTTTTTATTTTTATTCTGGGATTTATTAGGAACGGAAAAACAGGCATCTCTTCCCCATTCCTTGTCTCACCCCACCCCCTCCCCCAAAATATATATATATATATTCCCCTCTAATGACTGCGGATATTATGGTAAAAAGGCTAAAAGTATCTGCCATCGCCAAAACGCCCAGAACGCCGTCACTCCAAATGTAAATAAAAAAAATAAAATAAAAAAAAGAGGCATAATCCCTTAACATGACTCATTGTAAATTATAGGTCGAGCTTCTTGTGTACTAAGCCAAATTTGATGGGCGAGCCATACGGGGTGTGTTGTGTGTGCGTGTGTGCGTGTGTGCGTGTGTGCCTCACAAAGCACGTGGCAGAACCCCCTTGCGGCGTGACATTTATGGCATCGCATGCGACGAAGATGTGTCACTCACTCTTCCCTTCCTCTTACGCCACACACATCAAATGACAACAACATCAATTATAAATGACAGGATACTGGAGCTGGGATTATTCGACGCTAAGTTTTTTTGAAGCCTTAGTACACTGCATAATATCACTTTCAATCATGTGTGAGGGCAAAGCAAAGAAAACCGAAAAAAGAAAAAGAAAAAGAAAAACCGCAAAGCTGTTGCCTTCCGCTAACTCTCATTCTCGCCACCACCACCACCACCACCATTCACAAGGCTCCTCCTACGACTCAAAGACCCAGTCTCAGCAACACGATGAGTCGAGCTCGTTCTCAAAAGAGGTTCGCTACTCGCACCACCAGGTGAGTGCAACGACAAGCCACCACCAACAGCACCCACAACAGGAGACTGCTGCCCCAACACCCCATTCAAGCTCGGACTCCCAGGCTGCGAACGCGTATCTGCAAGGCTCCCACGCCGGCTCCTGCTCCTGCTAATGTCCCGCAAGTTGCCGACCTCCGCCACACGCGCACACGGCCGCGAGCTGCGCGTCGTCCCCCGATTCTCTGCCGGCGAATGCGAATACGGGAAATTAGGGCTGCCAAGCGACGACGACAGCGACGGCGGAGGCACGGAAGGATACGTCAGCGACAGCGATGCCTGTGCAGGGAACGGCGGCGGCGGCGTAGAGTGCAGAGACGCCGCCGCCGACGACGGTGTCGTAAGCTGCGTCACATTCGAGACGTACGACGCTGGGTGTGTATTAGTAACAGGAGAAAACGGGAATGGAGAGGGTGAGGACGACGGCGAGTTCGTCAGCGGCGTGCTAGTGGACGAGTCATCCGCGGCAGGCTGAGATACGTTGGGTCGGTGAAGCTGAGACGGCGGTCGCGGGATAGGAACACCAGACAGGGGAGATCGGGGGGCATACGACGACGGGAGAGGATAGACGGAAGTACTAGGAGAGCTGGAGGCAGACCGCCGATGGAGCGGCTGTGAGTATGGGTCCGCGCCTGAGCCAGCTAAACCCACGAGACTGTCTACAGACAAACCGAGCTAAAGAAACAAAGAAAGAAAAAAAAAAAAAAAAAGCAGTCAGTGGAGAAAAAAAAGTGTGTGTGTGCTCCGCAAGAAACCCCCCCCCACTCACCCGTCGTCTGTGGTCAATAAGCTCCTCGCGATACACCTCATTCAACCTGGCAATCCGGACGTAGTCCCGCTCAGTATCAACTAGCCTATTTCGCAAAGACTCGTTTTCCTTCCTCATGGCATCCAACATCGCCTCTGGGCTAGGAAACCTGGGGTCCGAACCAACCAGGGACGAGTTTTGCACATTCGGAGACGGCTCGATCTCGTCCGCACCACCGCGCTGTCTTGCCCGCAGAAGAGATAACTCACGGTTAAGACGGTTCACGTGTGATTCCGACTCTGCTTCGAGAGCGTTTTCGAGTGTGATTTTCTCTTCGCGCAGCTTATAGAAGAGAGGGAAAAAGTCAGTGCCACTTCCCACTAGGAAAAAAAAAAAAAAAGAAAAAAACTTTTGTTTCACCTGTTCAAGTTTTCGAGACAGAACGTTAATGATACGCTCTTCTTCCGCTTCGTATGCATTTATAAGGTCTTCTTTAGGATCCCCAGAAGTAGACGTGCTCGAAGACAAGCGGCGCAGAATTGGTGAGGAAGACATGACGGCGAAGTCTCAGGCCGATTTTCCGGCCATTTTAGACTGACGCGCCCTGCGCCCACCGAGCACCACCATAACAAACAGCAACTGGGTTTAATTTCATTACGAAAAACGAACGATCTTCTACAATGTAATCAAATGCTAAAAATCACACCCCTCAACTTTGAATGCTCGTCCGTAGCGAAGGTACCCCTCCATAATTTTTAATAGCGATTCTGGAAGACCCATGCTCATGAGCGTGTATGAGACCTTGGCGTGTCCGTGTACCTGGCCGAGCTTGTACAAATGGTGTGCCACAGCCGTCGGGTACTGCAAAAGTGGAACGCAGTGAGTACATCGTTGAATTTTTAAGATAATAAACTTCAGGACTCGCCGACATTTCCATATAATATCTTCATATGCGTCAAAATTCAGTCAATGTAAAAAAAAAGGGAGCTGCGGCTGGAAATGCATACCTGTGCTGATACGCAGTCAGCCTAATTGCCGCTTGCAATGTACGCTGCAGATCTCCTTCTTCTGCGTACATCTCGAGAAGTTTAGTCCACGCCTTGACGCTGAATTTCGAGTCCAGACATCGCTGAAACGCTTCCTTCGCTTCCTCCTTGTGGTGCAGTCGAATCCCTAGTTCGCCCAAGATCTCCCATTCAGCACCTGTCTTGCGGTACGCCACGTGTTGCGTTTTGAAATGAGCAACTTCAGCACGGAAGATCGTCCATATCCGTAGATCCTGGTGACAAATCAGACCTCTAAACGGCATGTTAACATTGTGGACTCGTTAGACACACCTCATAAAGCACCATGAAGAGGTTGTCGAGCCAACGCTCGCATAGTCGCTTATTACTAAACGAGAAAGCCTCTCCGCCACCCAGAGTTGAAGTATCTCCTCCGGCATCTTCTCCCTCGTCCTGCGTTGCTGCCAGCTCGGGTTTACCTACTGTATCCTCCGCAGCAGTTGTGATATCGCTCGTGTCGGACTCTCCCCTTTCCTCCTTCGCTCGATCGCTCTCCGTGGATATACGAATGGTCGGTATCACAGGCCCCACATCGAGTTCCTTTTTTGGTTCATTCGGGGATACTACACCCCTAGTAGACGCATCGTCATCCGCACCTTCCGCATCGGCGCTAAACGTGCCAACTCCCGAGTCGCGCACACTACCATTGACAACGCTAGGTTCCGTGTTTGCAACGGCATTGATGTCGACTTGAGCTTTTTGCATGCGATATTCCTCCTCCATCACAAATACCGTCGATCGTGTCGTCAGTAATTCGTCCCACCCAATTTGCGACACTAGTCTGGTGAGAAGCGCGTAGGCCCGGGCAAATGTGCCTCGCAGATTCGGAGCGGGTAACCGTTTCAGCGCTAGATCAGCCTACAACATAATCATAAACAAAACGTATTGTAGCATTAAAGCACGCATACCTCGTTGTCTTCTTCTCGATCTTCTCCTAGAATCTGGGAATCAAGTATGAACTGCTTCACAGGGAGATGTGTGCGCTGTGGTGTTGGCATGCGATGGAGATCCCGTTCGTTGTATGTAAACATTGGACATGAATTCAGTGTGAGCAGCGCGGCCTCGAACATCTCCAGCTCGATATACACCTCTGTGAGCTTCGCCCAGGTCACAAATTCACTCGGGGCGCAATTGACCGCTTGACGAGCAAGCTTGAGAGCCCAGTCGAACTTTCCCTTGCTACGCAGAAAATCGCACTGGACATGTAGCAAGGTGTAGGACTGTGGATGGTCGCGTAACGCTGTGGACATGATTTGCACCGCTTTGACTTCTTCGTCTGCAATGCATAATCAGACATGAATCCAATAGACGGAACCTGGCCTCACTCATGCCGATATAGCTTTGTGCCAGGAGAGAAGCGACTTCGGGTTCGCGGGCATAAAGTTTCTCAAAGAGATTGGCTGCTTGGTCGTAACGGAAGCCATCGCCAAAGTACTTCAGCACCCCTGCCGTGAGATGGTTCGACACCACACTAGCAACCTGAATCTCAGGATCGGAGCCAAGCTGCCAGCCTGTTGAAAAATCAGATAATCTCAGCAAGATGCGTGCACATGAATCACAGGAAAGCACCTTTAGAAAAAAGCGCCTCGGCAGCCTGTAAGAACCGAATCTCTGCTTCAGGTGTGGTGATAGGATCAAGCTTTCGGAAGCCCATGAGGCGGTAATTGGGGTCGTCGGCATAGAGAATGGAACGCAGAAGAGCTGAAAGGTACGTTTCTTGCCATATTTCTGGAGTGGCGTCGTGACTGGTCATAATGTTAAATGGATTACTTCCCGTGGCAGCCAAACACACCGTTCCCCCCGCAGATCAATCACATAAGCGTTTACACCCCCCGGAATCTTGACATCTACGCGCACGTCGACACGCGAGAACGCGTTGAAACAACTTTGCAGTACATGAGTTGAAATATTGGTATCATCAACGGTTGGGACACACCAAAAGCAGCCATTACGGACTTTCCAAGCAGAGCTTTTCGAGAACCATGCCGAGTTGTCCTCAACTGCATAAGTCAGGGAATTGAGATAGGCCGCGAGGGATGCAGACGAGGAAGCATCCACGCCGGACACGTAGTGGTACGTGCCCAACTATATGGTATAAAACATTGGAGCTATCACATTAAGCAAAGACACTCACATCTTTCTGCCCCCGACCCTGACTTTTAACGGTATGGCATAAATCTGGAGGCCCAAGTTCACGGAAAGTAGCTGAGCAAAATAAGCAACTGAGATGACCTGTGGATGAAGAAAGAACAGTTTACCTAGTATTTCTGTGCGCGCAATGAGAGACTCTCCGAGCTCTACTTCAAAGAACTCGGGTACGTCCCGAAAGGTGTCCATGCACCCTTGTCGTCTTACGCAGTAGGGTACTACGATGCGCTGTCGGAGTTAAGGGCTCCGACTTCGGTTTCTTCCGTCTATATAAAAGGCAACTTTGAAAAAAAAAAAACTTTTCAGAAATCCTACAGACGCCAACTTCAAGTTCTCCTTATGAGTGCCCCTGAATAAATAATCAATACATTACAGTAAATTCGTGAAACAGCTACTATTAGGTAGTGCATGCTACTAGACTCCGTGTGCAGCCATGAAATGATTAAATCAGGTTATATACGGACGTTGGTACTTGATAAATGATACCAGGAATTCAAAGGACATTTCAAAAGACTGGAAGTCACTCACAGGTAGAAAGGATTACATAATCATCTTCTTTCTCTGACGCGGACATGCCATTTGGTGAAGTAGTTATTGGTCCACCAGGGAGTGGGAAGTCAACCTATGCTTTTGGAAAGTATCAGCTCTTCAGTGCACTCAAGAGGCCGATATGCGTTGTCAACCTCGACCCAGCAAATGACAACATCCCTTACCCATGCTCGATTTCCATTTCATCACTCATAACCTTACGGGAGGCTATGGATACTCATGGGCTTGGTCCTAACGGAGGAATGCTCTATTGCATGGAATATCTTGAAGAGAACTTTGACTGGCTGGAGGAAGAGCTCGCAAAATTGCCGAAGGACATCTATGTGATGTTTGATCTACCGGGGCAGGTCGAATTTTGGACCAATCATGAGAGTCTCAAAAGGATAGTTGACCGTTTGTCCAAGGCCGGTTTCCGCGTGCGTGCCTTGAAGTAGGGAAATCCTCACTCAGGCTTATACTGAACCTGGTTCAGTTGGCAGCGGTACACCTATGTGATGCACATAATGTGACCGACGCTGCGAATTATATCTCCGTTCTTTTACTTTCCTTACGCACGATGTTACAACTTGGACTACCCCATATCAACGTTCTTTCCAAGATTGATCTAATCACACAATATGGTGATCTAGGGGAGTTACGCTCTAGACTTGGGGGGTTCTATCTGTGCTCATGCACCCATCTAGACTTCAACCTGGATTTTTACACAGAAGTACAAGATTTATCATACCTTGAGAACCTCTTGAATGCCCAGTCGCCACGATACGCCTCACTCAATATCGCCATTTGTTCCCTGATTGAAGACTATGCATTGGTAGGCTTCGAGACGTTGGCAGTTGAGGTCAGAATTCGTATTTCTTATTTTATTCTACGCCCTAACTCGAGAACAGGATAAAACCTCAATGCTCCACTTAACCAGCGTCATCGACCGTGCGACGGGCTCCGTATTCGTTCCCCCTGCAGATTCTCCCGCCCCTGCGGATGCACTGAATCCTACAAATGCTCCGCCTTCTCAACGGCCGAATGCATATTCATTATTTTCTTCGGCTCTGGGAGAATTGAAGACTGTGGGAAGCAACGCGAGAGATGTACAAGAGCGGTGGATTGATGCGCGCGAGGAATGGGATGCGTATGAGAAGATGCAATGGAGAAAGGAAGGAGAGATGGCTGCCGCAAAGGCACAAGAAGCGCAAAGGAAAATAAAAATTCGAGAAAGAAAGTAACCAACTGAACAGCTGTGCTCTGTGGACCTGTTGTACATCTGAAGAAAACACTTCCTACGCCGTATTCAGCAATGACCAGACGTCACGATACTTCCTTGAGCCGTCCTTCCGTGTTAATAGTAGATGCATAGAGTCGAACTACGCGATGATTCCCTCACTCGATTGTAGATGCATATCTTGATTTGAGAACCATTAGGTGAATCACTGGCTCTATAGACTATTCCCCATTTCTCTTCCGAGGAAAGACAAAAGCTAATTTTGTTTCATGTCCGGTTGCAACACCAACTCAGTGACTCAAATCGTACGGCAGAATGAACGATCGCATTAATTTATTTACTGTCAGCGGCTTGGTAAAATTACACGAAACTAGCCCCCCCATTATAACGTGTGGTCACAACTACCATGATCCAGCCGAGGCTGATAGATCCCTTACAATAACTTGCCTGTCTGAAGCAATTTGTCTGGTCATCTCTACTTGTTTCGAAACTGGCAACTCGTCAAAAATGTCGAGCAGCCCATCGTCCAGGATGCCTTTTGTAAATGGCCGTGAAGCATATTCATTTCGAACCGTTCTGTTAGAGCGTGATCAGAGATATTCACGTCTCGACATTTGTGGAGACATGACAGACCGAAATGCTTTAGGATTTAAACCTGCAACATGCTGTACATTACGGGTCAATTGACCTTGAAGAAGCTGAAGTCGCTTATATACGACTTCATCGACGGGAACTAGGACATTAAGGGACCCATCAACGGAACCTGAAATCGTCCAGAAATTAGTTCAGAGACGGAAGCGCAACAGTGTAAACATAACCCTCACCACACAACAAACGGGAATATGGCATGTCAGTCTTGGTGCGACAGACAGTCGTAAGTGATGTCCTGTATTCTGATTGTCCATGAAATTCAGTCCGTAGGACAAGTCGTTGTCCACCCTGGGATTCGACGTCTATGTAAACACAAAAAAAGATTAACAAGGATTCTCAACGAAGCAGCCCTTTCATACTCGTGGGGTCATACTCAAACATCCGAATGACACCCTCATCATCTCCAGCGACGATTGCAATTTCTCCTTCCCGGAAGAAAAAGTCAACATTAGTGATGGAAGATTGCTGTGCGTGCTTTCCTAACACAACAAGCTTGAATGGATCTTCCTGTATTATGTTCAACTTACTACGAAGATAGGGCGAAAAGGTATGTGTGACTCACCTGAAATGCTACAAACCAAACACCTTTGACGGCATCTCCAATCAGAAGCGCATTTTTCATCGATCGCAGCGAGGTCACATAAACACCAACGTCGAGGAAAGCTACCCCAACGAGGCGTTCGTCCAAGTCAAATGCTCGCACAAAAATCTATATGTTGTTAATTGCACGTTACAACCATACATACCATCCACACACCTTTTGACCCATGGAAGATACTAAATATCCATTGATGCCGCATAGTGCAGTGACTGCACCCTTTGCATCGTCTCTGCAATGCAGTCGGAGACGATGACGCCTTTTGGGAGATGTGGGTTCGGGAACGACTTCGACGACTTCAAAAATATAGGTCTGTGCTCAATGTATTGGAATGTTGTCTATATCACCAAGCGAGGGGACGTACAGCGCCTTTGACGGCCAAGTCTTCGCCGCGATACACAGTAGTGGCTACAGCGATGAAGTCTTTGATTCCTGTTGGAGTACTCGACGTTTCCAGCTGGACGGATTCCAAGGCGTTCACGAATTCATTCGAAGGAAACTCGAACCTTCACCCATTTGGAAACAGATTAAACCGACTGTATGGAATTAACCATTTATTAGAGAAAACAAAACACACCCGTCCAATGTTGCCCAATCGTCTGGAGCTATGAGCTCAAGACTTGAACACTCCATATATGGGTCCCCGATATTTGTGCCTAGAATATGTTGAAATCCGTTGATTAAATGAGCGACCCAGGAAAACATCCTTGCTCACTGTCAGGGGTCCAAACAGTGTTACCATCCTCGTCAAACATCATAAAACGTGTTCTTAGAGATGCAGCAGCAACTAACAGCCCGGTTGACACGTCATACGTGATGTTACTATATGGTCTTCCGCGAGGGACTGTGCGAGACGGAATCGCAGTATCTAAACACACATCCGGAAGCCATTCTACAAGACACGGACCCTGGAGAAACGTTCACAAGTTGTTCTCAAGAACCTGTTTATGCTTACTCACCTCGTCGGTATATAGTAAAAAATCAGACTGCGAGTCCCACACCGAACATGTTGTGAAGGCGTGGACAATGGGATGACTACACGGCACCAGTTTGGTGCCACTCTTATCCGTGCACACAATCCAATGTGGCCTGTCACCAGTGAAGAACACCCCGGAAAGTGTTATGCTGGCCTTGGATGTCGTGGCCTTGGATGCGGTGACAAAGGGTATGAGACGTCTTTGGACACGTTTGCTTTCGAGCAGAGGCCCCTGTTCTGCTTCCTCGAATGACTCGAGGTGTCGTGAGAGTGTCTTGGTGAACTTGATAAGAAGGAGCGATTCGCGGTTGGGAGGGAAATTGGTAGGAGCAGAAACAGGTGTGATCCTGTAAACTGCGAGTTGGGAACACCTAAGATGAATCTAAAAGATGAATTATAGTGAGACACAGAAGACAATGTAGACAGCAATATACCAAAAGATGAGGAACGGGGTCGGATTCTCCCAACGGGGCAATTATCGCCTGTTCAATATCGAATGCGTGAGGTTTCCTTGGAGGATCCTCAGGTGAAGATTTTGCTACGGATTCATACGAGTCTGTCAGGATGCCTTGCAGTGGGGAGACGAAAGATGCGGAGAACGCCAGTGTCAACTTAGGCAGCGACCATATCTGTATTAAGTATTTTTCAGCGAGAGTTCAAGACAGAGTTTATGAAGCGATTCGCCTCCATCACTCCCTGCGGGCGACACAGTAAAAGCCATTGCGTGCCTCGATTAGTATCAGTTGCTGCTTCTAATGTTGTAGTCTGGCTTTTTGCCTTGCTTTTGCCATGAAGGACAATAGGATTGTTCGTGACTCTGAACAAACCGCTTTGGTCGGTACAAAAGGAAGCAGCCACGTATCGAGAGGCCTGAGATTATGAAGGAACATCAGTCTATGCGATTTTCGTTTTATAAAGGAAATTAATGATTAAAACCTTTTCACCCATAGCAGACATATCTTTCCGCCTTATTTTACCGCGCTCTGCCTCTCCAACAAAGAGTCCAAGAGTGTCGTCCTCTCGCAATATGAGGATGAAGGGATCAGAAATGCTACAAGCCCTAACCTTTGGGCGCGTCATGTTCCCGTCCATGTCCTTTATTACTTGACGTTCAGTCCCGTCTGCAGATCGTTACGAAATACTCAGGACAAAAAATTGTTGAGAACATACCTGTCTCCAGGACTCGCAGGGCGTTCGTAGTCACTTGCAGGATAGCTGTTCTCTGGAAGAACGAGGCCGCACCAATGGTCGTCACAGCTGCTCGACCAAATATTGCGACGTCTGTCTTAACAGATCGTGAAGCCATCTACACAGAGTCCATTGGTGTGAATAATATTGTCGTATCACGACATACACGACATACACGAGAAAGACCGGGAGCAGGTGTTGCATCTGTACTGACGATTATGGAGTCGTCATCGGGTAAGATACCGGAGCGACCAGCAGTTATACTATAAGGTCGAGAGCCAGGGCGTACGGAAAGAGACCATACCCCACGGCTACCACCGATTGCATGCAATTTGCGTTTTATTCGGGAGGGAAGGTCCCGCTTTTGATATATGTATATCAATGTATCATGAACATGAGCGGAAGAAAGAAGCACGTGCCTGGAATAAGGTGAAGCCACCTAAGTGACCTGACCCCATACAAGTGACTAGTTCAGGGACGTGACGATCCTGTGAAATACGCATTTCAACAATAGATTATGAGTAATACTTGAAAGGAAATCGCTTACGCCATTACGTGCCAAGGTAAATACCATATCGCTGATAGGCCCATACTCCCTAAGGGAATCGCGCAAAGAAAGATGTATTACTGAACGAGTATCGGGATGCGGTGCTTGACCGTTTGTTAGGCCATAAGGCGCACTCTGGGCAGGCACCACCTTCTCCCCATAGATATCTAAAGTCGTCAAATCAGGGGTTGGATCCGCATGATTCAATCCAAGAACTCTACCATCATCTAAGTCCATGTCAGCATCTATAGAATCATCCACAACAGCCGCAGGCGACTGAAAGGCATTCTTTCTGATTTCTTCCAAGACTCTGATGGTTTTGAGAAGTAGAGAAGGACCAGCTGTGCTTCCAACAAACAGATGTTCACCTCCGACGTCGCACAAGACGGTGGGTATGGTGAGCTGGACAAGAGGCGGGGAAATAATCAGATTAGTTACGGCCCTGCCCTCCACCACGAGCTCCACAGGGTAGACAGCTCCATCAGCAGCGAACACGAATACTGCCCTTTCGTCCACGAACATCATCCGCGCTCCTTCGAGTGCGATGTTTCTTGTTTTCGCTTCAGGGTCTTCAGTCAGTTTGAAGTCCGTAAGCCTGGACGCCCAACCACTACTAGGCACACCAAAAGTCCTGCCTGTTTGGTCAACGTGAAAAATAGAATTTGCGGCCAGAACCACGACGCCACCGTAAGATGTAGGGCAAGGCAGGAGCGCCAGGCAGTCGTAGGGTAATGAATGGACCTGTGAAATGATTGGGTACGTCCGGGTGTTCAAATCAAGGGCTATGATAAATAATGATATAGTGTCTTTAAACTCCTTCAAGCGTCTGCGTCGAAGGCTCGTTTATGGACATTGAATTAAAGAGATAAAGGAATTGCCTACCCAGTCCATGTTTGTTGGGTCTCAAATAGTACTGCTAGAGTGGGGTTATTGAATCCCGGCAGGAAGGCAAAGTCGATAACGTTGTGTATCTGTTCATCCACTTGGGCGAGATCAAGAACAAAACTCGGCGAGTAAGGTACGTCTCTGCATTCACAGATAAATTTAGGCAACAGAGAAAACAAGAACAAATCAACTTTGCAAAGGCCTGGTCCTGTTCACCAACATCTAGGTCGGCTTGTGACTGGTAAAATGGCAGAATCGCAAGTCCGTCCTTAGGCAATGATAAGGCCGCACAGCGGGAGCTAGGGTCCATACGGAGAAGGGATCGGTATGATAAAGGGTTGAACGAGAGCTAGAAAGTGGCGTCCATAAGAGTTGGAACAAAACAAAGGCAAAGACAGAATCGGACGAACAAGTTGAGGGGCACGTTCATATGTGTGGATTGATATAGTAGTCAGATCGCACAGGGCCTCCGACCACTCTAGAAGAGCGATCTAATAGAGTAATTAGGGATTGGAAAACTCCACTTTGTTAGAGATAACCTTAGCGTCTTTAAAAGAGACGAGAAGACGATCCAGATGATCTTCTGTGGTAGCCAAAGTCTGCACGCGATCCAGGCCAGTGACGATCCCATGAAGACGATGGGACTTGATGAGGTATAGGCGTGTTACCGTCGACTGAACGACGTTCTGATTCTGGGCAGCGGACTTTACCGAAACATCAGCATTCGCCAATGAAGGTTTATGGTTAAAAGGTTCATTCCCATTGTGTAACTCATACACGAAGTTCCCAATGAGAAGGGCAATCACCTTTACGAACCCAACGTTCACAAAGCCTTCACCCTGCTCATCCATGTCAATCTCTCCTTCCACAGCTTCTGTTCCTTTGCGTCCGCTGATCCCAGCATCCTCAAGAAGAGGTAAAGGTGCTGGCTCTTCGCGTACGTCAAATACCCTCAGAAAGCTTGAACGGGCAACGACAAGGTTTCGTATGACTTTTTTGCCACTGACATTGGCAAGAGTGGCGGATGTCAGCTTCAGACTGACAGCAAATTCGACCCCACTTGGCGGGAGAAGCTCTCTGCGCAAGGCATGCATGCGTTATGCTATAAAACTGCCTTCCCAACTGTCTTTGCCGAATCAGAGCAGAGAGAAACCGTCGGAGTTTCTGGAGGTTATCTAAGCAGTTGTGACGATATTGAACGCTGAAAATATAATAGCTTCCTCATCCATCTATGGCCCCAGGATCAGCTAGGGACGCTAGGGACGATGGTCTCAAACAACACCTCAACTCCAAAATTTCAGCTATTGAGAGCGAAATCTCATCTGTCGATACTGAAATCGCGAACCTGAGGCAACTCCGAGAGAACCTTGTCGTAGAACGAAAGGAACTTTTGATCCAACTCAAGTCGACATCGCAGATTATCCACAGTCCAACTCATCATGATAAGGGCAAGAAGGTGGCCGCGGGAGTGGACTACACAGAAAGCTTTGAATGGACATCTCCCATGAAGGCAAGGATGAAATCTGTTTTTGGGATAGAGAACTTTAGACATTGTCAGGAAGCGTATGCATTTCATTCTCTGCGTGGTGTACTAAGTTCATGTCATCTCCAGAGTCTGCAACGCAAACATGGACAATAGGGACATCGTTTGTGTCATGCCCACAGGTGCTACAGTTGGACTGAAGTCACTTGTGGATAGAAACTCATATTTTATAGGTGGAGGGAAATCATTAACATATCAACTTCCTGCTCTCCTGACTGCTGGATGCACTTTGGTGATATCACCTCTTATTTCCTTGATCACTGATCAGATAATACACTTACGTGAAGCTGGAGGCAGGTCTAAGTGACGCTATCTTGGATAATGGGCTGAATTGTTTTATATTTCATTAGTTGAAGCCGTGATGCTGACAGGATCAACTTCGAAAGAGGAGTCCCGTGACATAACTTCACGTTTGGTCAAAGTTCAAGGTGGTAGAGAAGAGATCAAATTATGTTATGTGACAGTGAGAAATCTTATCATTAGGTATCTGGAGTTCAATCACGAGACATGGTAGCCAGAAAAAATCGCAAAATCGAAAATGTTCACCTCCGTACTAGAGAAGATGGCAAACGCAGGCAGGCTTGGTTCGTTTAGTTCAAACCACTTTTACTTCATTACTCACGTTTACACTTTTGTTAGCACGGATTGTCATAGATGAAGCACATTGTGTTTCGCAATTGGGACATGATTTCAGGTACAAAACTCCTCAATTTCAAAATGTTAACGGATTGGCTAGTAGACATGAATTCACAGGCCAGATTATAAAAAGCTTTCGTTGTTGCGAACCTTATTCCCCAGGGTACCGATCTTGGCTTTATCCGCGACATGTCCCCCTGCTGTCCTTAAGGATCTCTTACTTGTTCTTCGATTAAAAATAGTGGTTGATGGGTCAAGTGCGTGCCACTTTATGCATGTTTGCGAGCGGCGATAAAACCCTGCATCTTGTTAGATGCGAGTTCAGAGGGCACCGTATACTTCTCCACCCCATTGTACCGTGAGTACTCGTTATTTCTGTTAGTTAACTTGAGTGTACCAACTCCGACATAGGAAAGAATCTCCATTATAAGGTTCTCCCAAAACCAAGCTCCCCGGGTGCTGTCATACAAACAATGACGGACTATATTCTGGAATATCATAAAGCAGATAGCGGAATCGTTTATTGTCTTTCAAAGAAGGTAGCTAATCCCCGATGATTGGTAGGGGCCTTGGTTTGACACATAGTATTAAACCTAGGATGCTGAGGTGGTAGCTGCTGGCATTACCGAAACCAGTAGTGGGAAGATCAAAGCTGGCATTTACCACGCGGATATAGGCGACAAGGACAAGGAGAGTTTACACAAAAGTTGGAGGCAAGGAGAGATCCAAGTTGTATGTGCTACTATTGGTGAGAATACCTTTCGTATTGGAGCACGAAGCGTAATGATGATTGTTTTGTAACCTCTAGCGTTTGGCCTTGGTATTGACATGGCCACTGTTCGCTTTGTTCTACATCATTCCGTGTGTACTTTACCTTGATGCATATACATAGACAGCGCATTAATTATATTCCGACAGATGTCGGTGAGTGGTCGATCATACCATCCTTGGGAAGAATGTTATACACTAGGAATCAGAAAAGCCTAGACGGCTTCTATCAGGAATCTGGACGTGCTGGACGCGATGGCAAGGACGCTGACTGTGTTTTGTTCTACCGAGGACAAGATGGGACTCGTCTCAGCGCGTTGACCTGCGGAGAGTTAGGAGGGCAGGAAAAGCGTATGAATCGTCGTTAACTTTAATCGAGCTATTTCTGACCAGCCCCGTTCGCGTCAGTCCACAGTATGCTTCGTTTCGCGCAGAATGTTAGTGATTGTCGCAAAGTACTGTTTGCAAAGTCAGTAGACTACGTTTATTCTTCAACCTAATCTCTGGTTTGATTTTTCTCCAAAAGTTACTTCTCGGCTTCTTCATCTCTCTCCCTTTCTTCATGGGCTTCCTCTACAGCAGGAGCACTCACACCCTGTGGCCATTGCGACAATTGTACTCGTCCTCCTGAGACCATTGATCGTCGAGATGTGACCCTAGAGACATGGCAAATCCTCCAGGTTGTACAGGAAGTAGAGCGTCAAGGAGGTAGGGTTACTCTGGTCATGTTGGCTGATCTAATTCGGGGTGCTGGTGGGGGATCTTTTGGTGTTGTGGGAGGTGGTCGAAAGGGAAACACAAAGGAAAAGGTAGGGTTAGATCTGGATGAGATCGCCGGAGGAAAGGTCGCATTAAGCAAAGACGTAAGTTCTTTGGCTCATTCATTAAAGCCTCGAATCATGGTGTCATTCAGGACGCGGAAACCTTGCTAATACAGCTATTACTCTCTCATCATCTAAAGGAAGACTTTCATTCAACAGCATACTCCATCAATGTCTACCTGCTCTGTGGTCCACAGGCAATGCGTGTGACACGGCTATCCCGCGAGGCTGTTCAAGGAGGTGCAGGGCAGAGGATTGAATGTACCTTCCTGAAGAAGACGAGTCGAAAGGCTGGTAAATCTAAGCGGAGAGACTCGGGAACACAGGCCAAGCCATCCCAGGGATCTAGTAAATTGGATTCTCCGCTGGGCTCGACGCTTGCCTTAACCAGAAAGACTAGGAAGCGGAGGCGGACAGATCCATCCGATGAGGAGCAGAACTTCGATGGTTTAAACGTGAACGATGCCAATCCCGACAACCTTTCAAACTATCTGGAGGCGGAGCTGCGCCAGGTTTCTCCGTCGGTATTCATGTCCCCAGATCCAGACGTGGACGACGATACTATATGGTCATTTACCCTGAATGATGTGGTGCCTGCTACAAAGCGGCGTCGGACGCAAGTGCCTAATTCCGGTCCTGGATCAGATGACGAAGTCGTCGTTTTATCAGATTAGTGCTTTACTGTCCGTTCTATTATGTATATCTACAACTGGATCCCGTCCAAGGTGACTCGTACTAGTACATGTGAGAATCCGCCTCCCGTCGTCTGCGTTAATCACATCACAACGACGACTTCTTTAAAGCCGACCTTAAGGGCTTCTTCCGCACAAGCCGACGTTTCATGTCTATCTGCACACCTTCCTCATTCATCCACCCAGTGCCAGCCTCCGGATAGTTCCTTAGGTCCGGTGGGTATAGATCGTGCTCGGGCGCAGCTGCATAAGAGCCATCATTGTCCCAAAGCTGATCTCCCTTCCTATTCCACCATCCGTTGCGACGTGCAGGAGGGGAGGGCAACACCGGGTCGTCATTGAAGCGCACTGTACGGCCATTGGAGTTCAAAGGTGAGGGTGGTTTCCCAAAGTCAAAGGAGCGGCGTCGACTTCGAGGCGACGGTGAATTTGGCAGTGGCATTTCTATAGAGACTGGTGATTGACCGGGATCAAAGTAATATGGCTCGCCCGAGTGTTCTTGATCAAACCGGTCTGAATCTGCGATGCTGGGAGAATGCAAAGAATAATCGAATGTACGTGGGTGGACCGGTATGTCGATGGGGGAGGGAACGTGACGAGGTGACGCATGAGAATCCATGGGGTAATGCGGCTCCATGTGATGTGGTTCTGGATAGCGCGGTTCCATGTGATGCTGTTCAGAATAAAGCGGTTCCATATGATGCGGCTCATGGTAAGATGGATCAAAGTAAGGCGGATCAAGGTAAGGCGGCTCTGGAAAAGGCTCCCCTGGAATAAAGTGATGGGTTGTAGGAGACCGGTGTGGGTCTCGGGGCGACGGGGGCTGGCTATATCCGTCCGCTGAGCCCGCTGTGTTTCGATCGTCGACCAGGCCGAGAGAATGAGGGTACGGTGAGTGGCTCATACCCCAGCCTGTGCCTCTGGAATCCTCGCCAGCGTACGAATGTGACTTTTTGCGGCTTGACTTGTATTCGACGACGTGGGGAGTCGTCCATGATCGATTTCGATTTCGGGACGAGGAAGATGGAGGGTCGATGAAATTTACTACTACGCCTGGTTGGACGCGTAATATGTGCATTACGGACTCTTTTCCATTCGCGATTGACGACGAACCCAAGGTGGCGATCTCATAACCGTACTTATCGTAGTTCGTCGTCGTTCGTCGACCGCAGGTTCCATGTCTATGCGATTTCCGTAACATATTGTCCAGGTTGTAGACAAGAGCCATTGTTATGTAGAGTATAAGACCATGGAAGGCGTCACCAACAGCACCGTCTTGGGATTAGTATCAGAAGTATTCATTAAAGCTAGAAGCCTTTAACGACCATGGTGTATCCATGCATATCACGCGTGATGTAGGCAGCATACTTCAGTGCAGTCAACAAGCAGCACTTCATGGCGGCTCGCCACGGGGAAGCAAGGAGGCTGTGTCCATACTAGGTGGAAGTCAACAAGCGCCCACATGGTTCGAGTTACACCCTCGACCACATTGACATAAAAAAAATGTTCTCGACAAGGAAAATGCTGATCATTGATTTGATTTGGTCATCCGAGACTGGATTCCAGGACCTAGAACGACGTCGGGAGCCAATAAAAAGAAAATGTCAGAAGAAAACGAGATCAACCACTTGAAACACTGAAATCCCCTAAAGAATTAAGCAAGATGATAACACACTTGAATGACAGCAGAGACGAGCTAAGAAAGGGTTCCGAATCTCCCCATAACAGCAGCAGGTCATTGGAATATGAACAATGAAGTCGATCGGGGACCCGATAAGCGAATTCCGCAGGTCTGTCTGCCCCGCACGCAGGAAGTGCTACAAACACATGAGGAAGATTTGACCTGTAAGCGCGATTTCAAGCGTGAAAAATGCCCTTGTTTGCTACCTCCTATGTTCGTGGGCCCTCGGAGGAACTTTGTAGATTTCACGGGACCCACGATGTTTCTAGCTGAAAATTAAAAGGGTTTTGGTGCCTTGAAGCACCCGAAGGCGGAAGCTCAGTAAGTATACCTGACATTGTGCCACAAGTTGGGACAAGCTACAGAGTTGAAAAAGGCATGATACTTGGATGTAGGGAGAAGTATAAGAGGATGCGAAATTGGAGACGACGCACAGCATTAGCATACTGACACGACGTTGGCACGTTTCTGAGGAGCCCAAAGATACGGGAGTGCTAGTGGCATATTGTTGTGAAGTAGTATCAAGGAGGACGACGACATACGGTGATAGGTAACTATATTGCGAGGCATTCGTTGGTTTGATTCATAATGCACGATGGAGCGACCTAAGACCTGGAGTTCAATCTCCGCCAGAAAGTCAGTCACGCTTGTCAATAACAGATGGAGTCAATGTCAAAGCCTCATTGTGCACGTCCTCCTCGACTCGAAACCAGGGCTGATCAAGAGTCCTAACATACGTGCATGGCCCTAGACTCCTAGTGACCATCTTAAATATATCTTTTCGTTAGATCGATTCTCTCTAACTGTCTTACATGACATCTGATGTGCCCACCAACAGCCTTGTTGGGTGTTATGTCAGTAGGCACGCCGTTTTCGTCCCTTCAATTTGTAGAGTACGGCATGGTTAGAACTAGGCCGCCTGCAAGAGGATTTGACAATTACGATCTCGCAGGTCCGATACAAACCAAGCGTAGTCAAGTTGGTCTTATGCGAGTTACATAGCGGGAGCGGCATCCTTGACGGAGTAATGTTTTTTTTCGCTACAGGGGATATGTTCTTAGCTTGGTCCTGATAGACTGACGATAACGAGAAAGGGGTAGCAAATGTCTGTTGGAAATAATCGGGGGGGGNNGGGGGGGTTCTTTTCAGGATCAGTCGATGACATAGATGTTATGTCTGAAGGTGTAGTAAATCTAAACGAGGCTAAGTGTTCCAGGAAACTCTCCTGGGTGTCATGATCTTTTTCAAAACACTTTTCACGTAGATCTTTAGACGTTTTGAAACGATAGGAAAAAGAGATTGGAAGACGAGTTTGAAATCAAAGATCACTCGTGGCAAGTGTATTCAGCATAGTCGCTTCAACACTCCCTAACATTGCTTAACCCTTTTCTACGGCGAATCCATTGTGTTACTAAGTGGAATTCTGTTTATAACAGAACATTTTAAACAAGACCTCCGGAGCTAATCATTGCGAGGACTGTCTTCATTGGCTATTGTGCCTTCTCTTTAGTGATTCGCTTTTCTCACCACTCAGGACTCAAAATTACCATCGTAGCGCTCGCTCTGCTCATGATGATCTTCAACTCAGGTACGGAAGGAATGTCGAAGCAGCTGCCATTCGACGCGACCCATCTCAGATGTAAATAATACAATTAAGAAGGTGTACTTAAAGGTCAGGGACTTCGTGTATTGCTATGGAGGAACACCCCATCTTACAGGAAGATCACGACGGGATCTTTCTCCTCGATTTTGCTGGTGCAGATAATTCCCTGGTCTACCCAGCCTGGTACAGGACCTTGTGCAGAGTTTTCGAAAGTCTAACCTTGGTTCTAGAGTATGCTTCAAATCTCATTAAAATGATTGTGCCTCTGCTTACCTGTAGTGTCAGCATACTCTACCTAATTCTCAAACAATTGAATGTGGACTGCGAGCCTCTCTATTCATGCTGTTGCTTTGGTAGTTCTCTATATCGTTTCAGATACAAATATCGCTACAGAGAAGAAGTATCGTCGAGAAGAGGTGTCAGCTTGTTTAAATTCACGCGTGTGAATAATGTGATAGAGAGACAGCAGACAGATAACCAAAGTAGTCTTGAGGGTAAGTCTTAAAGCACCCCCATCAATTCTGTCCAATGGGTAACCCCACCATATGCAAATTGGACGAGACTTGGGAATTGGTCAAGGAAGGTATATGAAATGTAGGAAGTTTCAATCGAGTCAGTATTTAACCGCACAGAGATTGGGAATGCCACTCTAGTAGATATATAAATAATGTGAACAAGCATTAGTAGGTTAGCCAAGTGTCACTAGTCTAAAAGGCCCAATAAAATCTTCAATGTGGCAGAAATCATGATCATGATTTTTAGTGTAAAGGCTCATAATTGATTAAGTGTGGTCAGATGCAGGAACTGTACTGCTATAAAAACACACTTTAACATACCAGGGCTGTTCAGACCTTACATGAGAAAGGTGTTGGCAGTGGATTGTAATTAGATCAAATAGAATGTCTCAGCTTCAGTCAAGAGACTTGGTCACTCATATGTGTCATGACTAAGCTACCCAGTACAAGGAAAAGAGGATAAGCTATTGTTATCCTCAACAAGAGGTACTTGAGAAAGCCTAATGTTGGTTTACATTTGCATAGTATGTTGTTGTGGACACTTTGGTCATGTAGGCTCCACTTGTATCTACATGGCTTGTGCTTGCTATACATCCATCATCAGTGTCCATGTCCGTGTATGTGTCTGTGTTTGAGACTTTCTGAGTCTCCACTCTTTCTCTATAACATCCAACAGGTTATGGGCCCCAGCCTAGCCTAAATACCACTAGAAGCTCATTATTTGCGCCTTATCAGTTCACTATCATTTTCGCCATCTTTCACCATTCTTTCACCACCACTGCATCTCACCTGCACCATGTCATCCATCAACAACCAGGTCAACATGCTCTCCAAGGTTCCACCCCTTGAGGAAGGGAACTATCATGTTTGGAAGGAAGGGATGGAAATGTTTTTTATGGGTGTTGGTGCTATTTGGATCGCAGATGATCCCACAGCTACTGTCCCTGAGAGTTCCAGAGCAGAGGATAGACAACTCACCTTCTTATCTGGTCAAGTCTTACCTCTGAGCTCCAGTATTTGGTGTCTGGCAAGACATCTGCACTGGAGGCCTGTGTCAGAATCCAAATATCAGTGATAAAAGTTGTAGATGAGTGAGGTGTTAGTGAATCTGTTCGGAAATGTTCCTAATGATAATAGAATGGTTTTCGAAAGTGAATAGAAATCCTACAGTAAAAGCGAATGGCTTTCGGAACATTTGCGAATAAAATGCATAGTTCCGAAGAGATAGAGGTTCCGAAAGGATTCTATCTTGTAGATCGAATGAACTTTGCAGTCCATGTCGATCACAGCCAATAATATTACATTCTCTGAAGTGGGTTAAACTAATAAAAGTAGAATTGGAGTGCTTACTCAAATATGAAGTTGTTGTTCAAGGTGAATTTTAGGACGAGTTGGCAAGTATGAGTAGAAAAATCAAGTTGACATACAATAATTGAACTAGGGAATATACATGCGAATGTGCTAGCTATATACTGAACCATTCAGAAGGAAGAGCAAATGGGAATGAGTCTGTGATGGTCGGAAAGTAGCTAAGGTACATGTATACTAATTAAAGGCCATAGGAAACAAAGAACAAGGGTGGTAGGAAAATTGTGAATGAAGAAAAAGATTAACGGACCAACAATAACTCTTGAAACATGTTTCCAAATCGCATGGCTCTTCGGGTAGAACTAACCGTCCCTAAATCCTTTGGAGGGTGATCCTGAGGGCCTAGAACATTCATATCATAGAGTATGATGATATGGAATGTCATCGCCTGCTTCCACACAATAGAAATAACTCAATCAATGAGTTCATTGGAAAAGATGGGGATAGTGATGGGGATAGTCAGGGTGCTTCTCTTCCAGAAAAGATTATGATCGGACCTGGTTATTGATTGTTTCACTAAACACTTCATGGAGTGATTCCTGAACTGGGTTGGGTGACTGGATCAAATGTGTGTGAAGTATAGAGGCAAGGGTGATTCGGGATTTGGAAGATCCATTCGGAAGGATTGGTTCGGAAGGACAATGATATAGACAAGGTATCTATATTGTGATCGTGACAGCCTGGAAGGTCATCAATGCATGATTCCAGAGGTCCACCATGGCTTGTTGCCTCAAGGCTTGTGAAAGCTTCGATCAGATTGATCATGACCCTGCTAAGTCCATCGATATCTACCTCCATGCTGTTGAGACTGCCCATCAGACACTCAAGAGTCTTGGCTGCATTATTGATGACACAGAGACCATGGACGTCCTCCTCATGAACCTCCACCCTTCCTATCATACCATTCACACTTCCATTCTCACTGCCAAGGCAAAACTGACTCTTGCCAACATCAAGTCAATTTGGACTGGTGCATCTTCCTCTGTTGTTGCTATCAAATCCGAGCCCTCTGATTATGCCCTCGCTACTCAATCTGGACGAGGTGGAGGTCGGAAAGCTGTTAGTGGTCATGGTTCAGGTCCCTCTTTTGGTCATGGTTCCTGAGAAGATAAAGGTTATCGTTGGTGCAATCCCACTAATGAAGGTCATTGTCATCGTTGCAGTTGATCAGGTCACATTGCTGCACATTGCATTCATGACATGCTGAGGCATGTCAAGGATTGGGTTATGGCAGGTCCACCACATCAGGCACAGGTTCAGTTTGTCTCAGAAACTGCTGATATCATTCAGGAACCTCAAGTATCATTCAATGCTTCATTCACCAGCTGGCCTTCATCTCCCATTCCTTCCTGCACCCCTTCACCATTTGTTATGTATATCTGATTGTCAGATTTGGTGGGAGCTGTTTTATTCTATTTATTTGGTGGGAGCTTTTATTCTGTTTTGTGTCCCCATCAGGTGGGATTGTTGGTTTACGTTTGCATAGTACGTTGTTGTGGACGCTTTGGTCATGTAGGCTCCACTTGTATCTACATGGCTTGTTCTTGCTATACATCTGCTGTCTGTGTCTGTGTCCATGTACATGTCTGTGTTTGAGACTTTCTGAGTCCCCACTCTTTTCTCTATAACATCCAATACCTAACTGTTGAATAACCCGAGTAAGGTAGAGGTCACCAGGAACAGGCACCCCTTACATAAGTGTAAAGCTCACTTTCTTCAAAATTGCTACTAGATATTAGGAGAGGGATGAAATACAAATTTAGCTCCTAGAATATGTTTAGTATATTACTTGCTAAGACTTGTTGCAGAGACTTTAGAAAAAAAAGCACAAAACTGAGTGACTAGTAGCAATTTTAAGGTCAAAATATCAAAAACAAAAAAAAAATTGTAATTCCTACACCAATTATAACACTTTTCATTTTTCATGAAGAAAATTTTCAGGTCATGTGGTTGACAGCTGAGGTCACATGACTCAGCTATTGACCACCTAAACAGTCTTTGGTATGGATGGGATGAGTAGACTGTAGAGGGTGGGGGTGGTAGGAGTGGAGACATGGAAGCTCAGTCCTAAGAAAGCTAGTTTTATGTAACTATATTAGAGAGTATTAGTTACCAATAATTATCAGCCTCGGTATATTCCATAAATGCTATAATTTATCAAGTATCTGTACACAGTCATGTCCTGTCACAACTTATGGATTCCATCCCCCCCAGTAATTTCTACAGTATTCCTCCATTTACCCAGTATCCCATGCCTCCAGACCCTTCTCTGGAAGGCTCTGAACCCCAGCTTGACCCTCTTCTGGGAGATTCCACCAATGTGACATGTGCTTATATTATAAGAAAGGTAGAAAATTTTATTACACTCTAATTATTATAAGTAACTAATACTCTCTAATAAGAGTAGCCAGAATTCAATTTTTGTGGTAGTCCACAGGTATGACAGGTAGGACAAAGTGAATGGTGGTTGTCACATGTTATGGGAATATAGCATGCTTATATTATAAGAAAGGTAAAAAAATTTATTGCACTACAATAATTATGAGTAGCTAACACTCTCTATTGCAGAATTATATTTTTGTTGTAGCATATTAAAAAAATTTTTTTAACTAATTTCTGGGCAAATTCTAGCACTTTTCATTTTTTTTGTAAAGAAATTTTGTGCTCACATGATGTAAGCACCCATATTACATAAGGGGTGCCCATTCCTGGTGACCTCTACTTTAGCATTGTTGGAACAATTTGGAAGGTAAAGTAAATGGGAAGGAGTCCATGAGGGTTGGGAGGTAGGTAAGGTATATGTATGCTAATTAAAAGTGATAGAGATAAAAGAACAAGGGAGCTAGGAAAATTTGTGAATAGAAAAATGATTAATGAACCAGAAATACATTCTGAAACATATTTCTGAATCACATGGCTCTTTAGGTAGGGACAGCCTTGTATTAATTTGTCAAAACTGATCCTGACCATCAGGGATACTTGCACCATGGAGTCTGCATGTCATTGTGTGCTTTAGATGAGTAGAATTGGCTCAGTCATTTGAGTTCCTTGGAAAAGATGGGGATAGTGATGGGGATAGTCAGGGTGTCTCTTTTCAAGAAAAGATTGTGATTGGACCTGACTAGTGAGTGATTCACTAAACATCAATAGAGTGATTCAGGAGACTTGATGGATGACAGGATTGTTAAACATGAAAAGTCATGATAGAGGTGATAAAAATTTGAATTCCAAAAGAATTCTTCAAAGGTCTTTGGGAATTGTTCTTCAGGGTTATAACAGTGAAATGTGTCAGAATTCAAATATCAGTGATAAAGGTTGTGGGTGAATATTGTGTTAGTAATTCTGTTCGGAAATGTTCCTAATGATAATAGAATGGTATTTGAAAGTGAATATAAATCCTTCAGTAAAAGTGAATGGCTTTCAGAACATTTGTGAATAAAATGCATGGTTCTGAGGAGATAGAGGTTCCAAAAGGATTCTATCTTGTAGATCGAATGAACTTTGCAGTTCATGTTGATCACAGCCAATGATTTCACATTATTTTGAAGTGTGCTTAAATTAATATAAGTAGAATTGGAGTGCTCACTCAAATATGAAGTTGTTGTTTAAGGTGATTCTACAACAAGTTGGCAAGTTTAGGTAGAACAATCAAGTTGACATACAATAATTGAACTAGAGAATATACATGCAAATGTGCTAGCTATATACTGAACCTTCGGAAAGGAGAGCAAATGAGAATAAGTCTGTGAGGGTCAGGAAGCAGCTAAGGTACATGTATGCTAATTAAAGACCATGGAAAACAATGAACAGGAGAGGTAGAAAAATGTAAATGAAGACAATGATTAACGGACCAAAAATAGCTCTTGAAACATGTTTCCAAATTGCATGGCTCTTCGGGTAGAGCTAACCGTCCCTAAATCCTTCAGAAGGTAATCCTGAGGGTCTAGAACATTCATATCATAGAGTCTAATGATATGAGATGTCATCGCAAGCATTGATTGAATATGAAGGGCTCAATCAATAAGTTCATTGTGGAAGATGGGGATAGTGATGGGGATAGTCAGGGTGGTTCTTTCTAAAAAAAGATCATGATTGGACCTGATTGGTAATCGTTTCACTAAACATCAAGTGGGGTGATTGATGAACTGAATTGAGTGACCAGATTGAATGTATGTGAAGAATAGAGGAAGGATTGTTTCAGATTTCCAAAGGAGGTTTTCGGAAGCATTTGGGGATTGTGGTTTGGAGGAGGACAATGTAATGGCTTAGATTGTGATCGTGACAAAATGTTCCAAACTATGATTGTGATACTAACATTGTTACATGGTCACTGAATGAGGAGGTTGTCACGATCACAATATGGACACCTCATCTATATCATTGTCCTTCCGAATCAATCCTTCCGAATGGATCTTCCAAATTCCAAATCACCCTTGCCTCAATACTTCACACACATTTGATCCGGTCACCCAATCCAGTTCAGGAATCACTCCATGAAGTGTTTAGTGAAACAATCAATAACCAGGTCCGATCATAATCTTTTCTGGAAGAGAAGCACCCTGACTATCCCCATCACTATCCCCATCTTTTCCAATGAACCCATTGATTGAGTTATTTCTATTGTGTGGAAGCAGGCGATGACATTCCATATCATCATATTCTATGATATGAATGTTCTAGGCCCTCAGGATCACCCTCCGAAGGATTTAGGGACGGATAGTTCTACCCGAAGAGTCATGCGATTCGGAAACATGTTTCAAGAGTTATTGTGGGTCCGTTAATCTTTTTCTTCATTCACAATTTTCCTACCACCCTTGTTCTTTGTTTCCTATGGTCTTTAATTAGTATACATGTACCTTAGCTACTTTCTACCCATCACAGACTCATTCCCATTCGCTCTTCCTTCCGAATGGCTCAGCATATAACTAAACACATTCGCATGTATGTCCCCTAGTTCAATTATCGTATGTCAACTTGATTTTCTACTCACACTTTCCAACTCACTCCCAACTCAACTTCAACAACAACTTTATATTTTGAGTAAGCACTCCAATTCCACTTTTATTAGTTAAACCCACTTCAAGGAATGTAAGATCATTGGCTGTGATCGACATGAACTGCAAAGTTCATTCGATCCACGAGATAGAATCCTTTTGGAACCTCTATCTCTTCGGAACTATGCACTTCATTCGCAGACGTTCCGAAAGCCATTCGCTTTTACTGTAGGATTTCTATTCACTTTCCAAAACCATCCTGTTACCATTAGGAATATTTCCGAACACTTTTACTAACACAACATTCATCCACAACATTTATCACTATCATTTGGATTCTGAAAGAGGTGCAGCAGAAGTCTCACATGGTGATCATAAGGCAAAACTGAGTTCTGCTCCTATAAAATTTGGAAAGAGAGCAGGAAAAGGATTGGAGGATGAGGAAGATCATGTGGTATTTAAGTTCTAGTCTACAGACTCAATGCCACTTAATGTGTGTTGAAATAAGTCAAGGAACATTGTTGGCCACCACATGTCACTAGTTACAGTTGCTTAGTAAGATCTCATCTGTTTGCAATGAGCCACTACCCCACTCAAGTCAAACAGAATTTTTTATCACATGGTTCCTGTTCAGCACCACTAAAATCCAACACTCATCAGGTAACCTTTAGCTGAGAAGCAATTCAAGCTATCGTTGCAGCAGGAAGTATTTACCTGACAAGGCCAGATCACACTGTATGGTTAAAAACCATTAGACTGATGCATGATATAATCAATATGTTCTGTTGCCAGAAATGTTTGTCACCAATTCACTACCAATCTCATACAACTTCTTGGCTTCACAAATTATCACCAAGTCCCATGACCTTTATGATTCCAATCTGGAACACTTTTGGTTGAAGCATACATGGGAACTGTCAGAATTGAATTATGAATGATAAGAGTTGTAGATAAATGTGTGGTTAGTTCTAACAATCAGAGATGTTACTAATAGTAGTAGAATGATATTTGAAAGTGAATAGAAGTCCTACAGTAAAAGGTTTGTGAAAGGATACATAGATCTGAAGAGATAGATGTTCTGAAGGAACTCTATCTTATGGGTCAAATGGACTTTGCAGTCCATGTTGACTACAGCCAATGATACTACATTGCTTCAAAGTAGTTATAAGTCAATGTAAATGATATTAGAGTACTTACTCAAATTTGTTTAAGGTAGTTCATAATAAGTTGACAGGTTTGAGCAAGGCAAACAAGTAGATGTACAATAATTGAACTAGGGAATATACATGCAAATGAGCTACCTACATATATACTGAATGCTTTGGAAGGGAGAGTGAATGGGAAAGAGTCCGTGAGGGTTAGAAGGTAGGTAAGGTACATGTATGGAAAAGACTGTGATTGTACCTAATTATTGATTGTTTCATTTAAACAACAATAGAGTGATTTTTTTTTTTGCCAAGGAGCAGAATCTGCTTCCAGACACCTTTCTCTGTGCGAGTAGGTAGTGTGGGGTTCTGGTTATACCGCTACCCACTAAACCCCCCTTTCCCATCTCTGGGTTACCATTTAGCACTTTGACTGCTTGTTGAGTCTTAGTCTAACTGAGGTGGGTTGGACCCCACATGGTTTTACAATAGAGTGATTTAAAGAAGTTGATAAGTGATGAGGTGTTAAGTGGAAATGTCCTGATCATGTTGATGACAGTTTGGATTCCAAATGGAACCTTCAGAGGGTGCCCTTTGGAACACAGACACTAGTGGCAGATGGGCCTAAATCTAATCATGACAGGAATCCCCAATCCCACAAATAACAATCTAGGCTTATTGCTCCTCATTCTGCTCACTGCAATAGTTCCCTGCAGGTATTAATTTCAAATTGATCAATGCCTACCACAAGACACAAGTTGAATGCTACAGGGACTATATATGGACCAGCTGGCTCAGGAGGGGGAGATAATAGGTATAGTTGTGTATGTTCTCCCTTTTATCTATTTTTTTTTCTCTGTCTACTCATCCACCCCAAAGACTCTCACTTCCAATATGTTCTAACATCATGTATTCATAGGTAAAACTCAACGGCCATGTCTCCACCTTTGCATTGAAGTATGAGTGACACATCTCTGAATGTGTTCACACCTTGGCTACATATCCATTAACTACTGCATGTCCACTGACTGCACAGTCACAGCTCACATTGTTCTTATTTTTTTGAGTCTACCTTCCATACCTCACCAAGATATATACTGTAAAGTCCTTGCTTCTTTTGTTTTTCCCTCAGTCTGTCATTTACATTGACTAAGGTGAGACAGTCTTATTGTGATCCACTTGTGAATCTATACTCATATTTATTATGCATAGATTTCAATTTAGGTATTTATATACATATAAAGCTGTTATTTACAATGATGGAGATCACAATTTAGATCCCAATGATTTGTATCTGTAATTTCTAAGACTCAGCTGAGCTTTTTCCTTGTCTCTAGTTAATATTCCTCAGCTATTGTGAAATTCTCTACTAGCTACACTTGTATATTAGTAGCACTTTGTATGACCTAGAACTAGCTGATCAGAATTGCTTTGTTGAATACTAGGTTCTACTAATGACAGGAGGGCATGACTGGTGATTATTAATCCTGGAATGGGTCACTTAACAAAATATAGGTTCAGGAGGTTCTAGTAGATTTCTGGCAGCTCAGAAGGACTTAGCTTCAACTTTAATGTTATGCTAACTTAGCATTCTGTCCTTGTATTTTGGAAGATTCCAAGGAACTAGAAACTGGGAGTGAGCTAGGGAGCTCAGTGTAAGTAGTGGAGGGAGTGAGGGGAGATGAAGTGGTTTATTAGGTATATTGAGCCAATATTGGAACTGAAGAACCATACAGGTAAATTGGGGACTGGGTTTGGGGAGTGAGGTAAGAATAGAACATATTCCAAGCCCAATAAATGTAAGAGGAAATTTTTCCATAACTTAATAACCAAAAGGGATAGAAAATAGAACACAGGGACAAGCCTAGGGCTGTGTACCCTTTCTGAGATATTCCATGGTCTTCTGAGGTGTAGTTACTGGCTTTGACACACTTTCACCAAGTAACTTGCTCTACACATTTTAGAAAGAGTTACAGTGACTCAAAAGTGTTTCAATGTTTGCTTGATTTCATTTGATACCTTAATATCTTATTACATAAAACACATAAAATAAACAAAATAGCAAAAATATTGTAGTAGATAGTTGTCAGAATCCAAATAATAGCAATAGATGTTGTGGATAGATGTTGGATTAGTAAAAGTGTTCGGAAACATCCCTAAAAGTAATAGAGTGGTTTTGGAAAGCAAATGGAAATCCTACAGTAAAAGCGAATGACTTTCGGAACGTCTGTGAATGAAGTGCATAGTTCCGAAGAGATAGAGATTCCGAAAGGATTCTATCTCGTGAATCGAATGAACTTTGCAGTTCATGTCGATCACAGTCAATAGTCTTACATTCCTTGAAGTGGATTTAACTAATAAAAGTTGAATTGAAGGGCTTACTCAAAATATACAGTTGTTGGTAAGGTTGAGTTTTGGGAGCGAGTTTGGCAAGTGTGAGTAGAAAATCAAGTTGACATACGATAATTGAACTAGGGAATGTACATGCGAATGTGCTAGCTTATATACTGAACCATTCGGAAGAAAGAGCAAATGGGAATGAGTCCGTGATGGTTAGGAAGTAGTCAAGGTACATGTATACTAATTAAAGGCCATAGGAAACAAAGAACAAGGGTGGTAGGAAAATTGTGAATGAAGTAAAAGATTAATGGACCCACAATAACTCTTGAAACATGTTTCCAAATCGCATGGCTCTTCGGGTAGAACTAACCGTCCCTAAATCCTTCGGAGGGTCATCCTGAGGGTCTAGAACATTCATATCATAGAACATAATGATATGGAATGTCATCACAAGCTTCCACACAATAGAAACAACTCAATCAGTGAGTTCATTGGAAAAGATGGGGATAGTGATGGGGATAGTCAGGGTGCTTCTTTTCCAGAAAAGATTATGATCGGACCTGATTATTGATTGTTTCACTAAACACTTCATGGAGTTATTCCTGAACTGGATTGGGTGACCAGATCAAATGTATGTGAAGCATTGATGCAAGGGTGATTCGGAGTTCGGACAACCCATTCGGAAGGATTGGTTTGGAAGGACAAAGATATAGATGAGGTGTCCATATTGTGATCGTGACAATAGTAGTCAATCCTGGTTTTGAAATAAGTCATCACCATAATTAATAATACATATCTACAATAGAAATGTAATTTTCAATCTGGTCACCTCATTAAAACATATTTTTGCTGACATCATCTTAGCTAAAAAACCTACACTATCTGACTTTCATGAAGACTCTAATATAAAATGTAGAAAATAGCTATGATTTTATCCTGTCCAAATATATTTCTTTGAGCCTTTCTTTTCTAAGGCCACCCTGATGGTGCTTGCTGATTATCTAATCAGGGTTTGAATACTGATGTGGAGTTGGTACTACAGAGTCAAATGTTCAGTGCTAAATGCTTGTATATGAAGGTATGGGAGCAAAGATAAGATGATAATATGAGAACTTATCAATGAGATATCTGATATTTTAGATAGGTTGTTTGGAAGTAAGATGAATGGCTGAGAGCAATTTTGGAGAAGTGCAGTCATTGCTGAGCTATTCAGCTATCTCAAGAGCTCAGAACAAGTTGGAGAATTTTACTGCCTGGTAGAATCGTATTGAAGATACAAGCCTACATAAGTGTTTAGGGGACTATGATGTGTATCTAATGGGCTAAGAAGGAATTGGAGTTGTGGGACAATTCTGGGGGAATTGGAGATGTGATGCGACTAAAATAGTTGAAACAGTCTTAGGGGATAATTTTCTATATGATATGTGGTTATACTTGTATAGATAGAAACATTTGAAGCATTGAAATTCAAATATAACACCTGTACTACAGCCTCATACTTTATCTCTCCTTAGCTCTGACCTCTCAGGTTATCAAATCTCCTTGGTTGTTTCATTTATTGGGTTCTATTTAATCTGTCCCAGTTCTTAGCAGCTGGCTAGATTTGGTGTTACAGATTGTTAATATAATTTTTGACATATTTTGACTTCAGGATAATAGGGTAATGCTGGAGGACAATTCCATGCCAGGTGTGTGCTATTCAAGTCACTGGGGAATAGGTTAAATTCCTTATTCTGGACTACCTGAGACAAAATTTTTTGATACTTGAAATATTATATAAATATCATAAATCTCTGAAGTACATAACTTGTCAACTGATACATATTGTTAGATTGTATTTGTCACGATCATGATTTATCACTCACCCTATTCATTCCAAATGGTTTCTCCCCAAATGGTTCATTTGGAATTCTGAATGATAGAACTCCCTTCACATATATTCATCCCATCATCCCACCTCATTCAGGGATTGCGAATCAATCCATTGATATTATTGTGATTCAATCTATAATCAAGTCCAGTCATACATCTCTTCTCAAAAAGAGGCACCTGCACTATCCCCATCTTTTTCAAGGAACTCAATATCAGGGTCGATCCTATGTCCCCAAAGCTTATAGTGATAGGCTATATCATCTCATATAATGACCCATTCATTTCTGACATTCAGGGTCATTATTTGAAGGAATAGGAATAGGTTGTCTCCACCTGAAGAGCCATGCAATTCAGAAACATGTTTCAGGATTTATTTTTAGTTTGTTAATCTTTTTCTCTATTCACAATCTTCCTACCTCCCTTGCTCCCTGTTTCATACAGCCTTTCATTAGTATACATGTACCTTAGCTATATTCCAATCTTCACGGACTCTCTCCCATTTGCTCTTCCTTCCAAATCACTTGGTATATAAGTAGCACATTTGCATGTATATTCTCTAGTTCAATTATTGTACGTCTACTTGATTGTTCTACTCCAACCTGCCAACTCATCATGAACTACCTTGAAAAGCAACTTCACATTTGAGTGAGTACTCTAACTTTATTTATATCAGTTTGAACATGCTTCGAAAGAATGTGAAACCATTGGCTGTTATCAACATGGGCTGCGAAGTTCATTTGATCCATGAGATAGAATCCTTTTGGAATACCTATCTCTTCGGAACTATGCACCTTTTTGCAAACCTTCCAAAAGCCACTTGCTTTTACTGTAGGATTTATATTCACCTTCGGTTATCATTCTATTACTATTAGAAACATTTCCAAACAATACTACTAACACTACATTTATCTATGACTTTCATCCTTGATAATTGAATTCTGACAGTATTCCATCTTGGCATACACAAGGGAAATTCTAAATTTTCTAACTTTGTACTGGAAAGCTTGGAATTCCCATATCAGCTAAGCTGGAATACACAATCTGTGTGTATTCTGGTCTAGTATCTCAGTTGGCTTGATGTATTTTGGACAAACACAGAATATTTATATAATATTTTAAGTATCGGAGAAATTTTCCACAGGTAGTCCAGGATAGGAAAAACTGGCCTATTTCCTGCTGAGTGGATCTGAAGTACGCAAGACAGTCACGAGGAGAAAACTGTCATATAACAGACAACGTCTTCGTATCAAATACTGCACTCACCGCGCTCTTCGATGATTAATGCAACGTAGGTCTAAAAAAAACCGTCTATATTACCACCGCGGCAAAGGCCATACCATGTCTCTTTTCATTTGGAGGCAAACATCAGCAAACCTCGGGTCAGAATCCTCGGTAAAATGACCATGCCGAATCAAGAAATCCACCAATGCAAGCGCTGAACTCGGCTTGAATACACCTTCAAGAAGATTTTGAAGGACCGTCTCTGTGTCCATAAGTTCGAAACTCTCTACTTCTCCGTCTTCTGCATTCGTCTGAGGGCGAATTGATCCATCCGGAGGGAGGGGGAGATCAAAGAGATAGTAGAGACCGGGGAGGATCCAGCCTGCCGGGGAACGATTAGGGAAGGAAAGCACACCAACTGGGCGTACTTCTGCTTGGACAAAACTTGTATCGAGAGAGGCTCTGGTAGCAGTTTATATTACGTTACTTCTGCAGGAAAGGGAATAACAATAGGAACCCCTTACTCTTCCACGCATTCACGTACAATAGTCGACATGGCAGTATCCCCCATGCCTATGCCCCCACCAACAGTCATGTCGAGCCGACCTGGCCAGCTGGCCCACACGAAGGAAATTTATCAGAAGCACGTAAACAGCTAGTCAAATGGGTTGAAACAGACGTTCTTTTGGCCCTTGAGCGTCGAGGAATCCACAACATTGTTTTCCCAGACTCACTACATCGAAAGAACGCTAGACGTTTACGACTGAGCCAGATATAAAGAAAAAGCTATCACGAAGAACTCTGAACCTGTTAAAAGACACCCGAAGTTCGCAAATCCAAACAAAGGGAGAGAAGCACGTTCAATGGAGAATGCCACAGGATTTCCGGAAGAAGCGAGGGCATTGGAAATAGGGAAGTAGATTGGGTATGGTTCATCGCTCCATCCTTTATGCCAGTAAGCGTGATTCTGCTCAAGTATATTATAACGTACCTCGTAATATGTCATGGAACATGTGACCTTTTCGCCATTCCTCAACGAGTCTCTTAATATGAGCCGTTCGAGCGTGGATACCTCCTGCGTTTACCCATGGTGCGAAAGACGCCGACCAGGGACGGTCAGAATGCTTAGAATAGAGTATCTCCCAAGGAGACCTTTGGGAAGTGGAGAACTGTCCCTTATCATGATGATCTGTTACCAATGCCTTCACAACCTCTGGTCTGAGAAAACCAATAGGTTTGCACTGAGACGTAGTGGGATTCGATATGAAAAAAGGCACGACTGGCTCCTTGTCAACATCCCGATTATCGTCCGTCCTTGTAGCCACTTGATGTTGTACATCAGGTATATGCCAAGGCCCATGGGATAGCAGAAGGTTGCTTGAGGATAGTATGAGAGGAAGAAGACTGGGATGTTCACTTGGAAGCCTCAACGGAGCAGGTCGAGATTCTAAGACGGGATGAAATTTTTTTTTTGGAATTTGACGGCTCAAAGGTCGAGAATATGAAAGATAGCCTACTGACACAGGACGCATGGTGGTTAAAGTCCATGTACTATCAATACCAAGCGCCTGAAGCAGACCCAAAAAAGAAAAGTCTTGTTATACCTGATGGTTACCTAATATATACTCTGGTTTCTACGCCAGTACTTCAGCTTTGCTGTTATGGGTGTAGTTAAGTACACTTTTGTTTAAGCTATACAAACAAACACAGGAGTGAGCCAGATTTCATTTCTTCATTCAGCCATATTACACATGACTGTGGCACTGAGATACAGCCTTCAACAGAGATTGTCGCTCAGATGTGCCAGATATTGCATCTTACTATGAAAATGAATGTTCTGTGTAAGAAGTACCCAAGCCATTTGGAAGTGATACTTAAAAGGAACCCAGTTCGTTCAAAATTAACGTGTATCTTGGCTCAATTTGTCTTCATTACACCAAGTACTTCTCCACTTGAAGGCTGTTCGACAGATCTAACTACAACACGTGCAAATGCACGAGGATGAAAAATCATGACACATGGGAGAAAGTATAGGCCATAATGTTTAGCCTCTTAAATGCCTTCGTTAGCATAAGCGGCTATACCGACTTGCAGGGTGTAATAAAACCACTCAAGAAAGGTTTATCTTTCTCTGCTTTCTATATGTTGTCATTTTACAGTTTAGTATTTGCATTCGGAGACATATCAAATTTCTTGGGTCTATGAGGTCATCGATGTTCTTCGTCGCTGCCTTGCACACTTGCTAAGGTACCTCATGGAATTTTTTCAGAACACAACTATTGCGCCCTTCTGACCAAAGAAATTCACAGCCCACGCTGAAGTATAATGAACCGCCGACCTTCTTGGTTTCTTAGGAGCAGTTGCACACTAACAAGCGCCACACCACGCCACTCGGGACAGAACACCCTGTTACTGCCTATCCTGTGTTAATCGGTGACACGAAAATCCCTCAGTCACGCACACATCTACTGCCACCTCATAGAAGAAGCGTACTGAGATCCCGCACAATTTTCAAGCGTGCAACCTGACGGGCACACGGGTTCTGCCCTGATATGTTGTTAGACTCGGGCCCCTTCAGGCATGTTTTTTTTTCTGGATCCCTACAGAAATGTCCCTAAAAGTTGTAATGTGATGATTTCATCAGTGCCAATAGCCAAGTCATTTTTTGATCACTTCCTTACCAAGACAGGCCCTGAATGGTGCCAGATGCTGCGGATAAGACACTAATGTGACCCCCAACGCCAGGCTCAGAACACTGTTTCTTTTGTGTAAACAAAGGTATAGACGAAGATGAATTCCCAGTGTAAAGGAACAAATCACCGGGAGAGATGATATTGTACATATTTGCGTACATATACAGAGCAAATATTTCATATAATAGGAGACTAAGCACTGACCCTGAGTTGCGAGCGGAGTCGTACTCTTACAAGGCCACCGCCCGTAATTTGCCAATTTCCCCGTCTCACTTACGCGCTACCGCTCCTTTGATCGAGGCAGGACAGCCGCTCCATTGAAGATGTTCGGAGACTTAACTCTATCCAAAAGTAAATTAATCACTGCGGACTGTATGGTGAACACTAGGAAGTTACTCAAAGGGTAATTTGGAATGCTGAGCATCTCGGATGTGATAGTCAAGAAGCTGCTCGATCACTATTTAAACCTATTCCCAAATCAAGGCCTCGGTATCTCTCTGCAATGAACTGGCTGCAGTCCACATTCGCCTCCGTTAAATTGTACTCGCTTCAACGAAATGCTGACAAGAGAATCGTTCCAATCTCTGTAAATTACTTTCCTCATAGGTCAGTGTTTACCCCTGTACTTCGGTCCCCAGCTATTAATCGCAGCAACACAGAAAATGCAACTATTCATGTGAATTTTGCTTTCACACTGCCAAAAACCTTTATATTCTGCCACTTGACGAGGCAAAACGAGGTCTTCGCCTACTCGCCGACGCGGGCATGAAGAAACTCAACATAAGTGGCGGTGAACCCTTCCTAAAACCCGATTTTATTGGCGAGGTCTTCCGTTTCTGCAAGGAGGAACTTCATCTTGAGTCGTGCTCCGTGGTCAACAATGGTTCTAAAGTAACGGAAAAATGGCTAGACACTTACGGGAAGTACCTCGATGTGATGGCCATATCCTGCGACAGCTTCGATCCTGAGGTTAACGTAAATCTTGGACGGTCTGAGAAAGGATCAGCCAAACATGTTGGACGAGTGTTCCAAGTGGCGGAATGGTGCCGGAAACGAGGAATTATATTGAAGATAAATACCGTGATCACGAAGTTGGTATCTTGTTTTATAAAAAGAATATCTGGAGATTGACAGTACGCACCGCAGACTCAACTGGGAGGAAGATATGAACGCGAGCATCGCAGAATTGAACCCTGCCCGGTGGAAGGTACGTGGCTCATTATCTTTTATTCATTCTACATCACCGTATCTCTCAGGTCTTCCAAGTCTTGTTGTTGGATAGTGAGAACACGGGGGTAGAGAACGGATCGTTGCGGGATGCTCGGAAGCTCGTCATAACTGACGAAGAGTTCAAAGCATTTTTGGACAACCACCAAGGTCACAAATCTCTCGTCCCTGAAGATAATAAGGCCATGAAAGATTCATATCTAAACATGGACGAGAATATGAGGTCCGTATTTTATTATTATCATTTTTTGATCATATTCCATCGTTTCTGACACGACTGACATGGTATCAGGTTTCTGAATTCTCAAGACGGCGGTAAAATACCTGGACGTTCCTTGCTGAAGGTCGGAGTTCAAGAGGCTCTAAAGGATGCAGGTTTCGACAATCGTGCGTTTTTAGACAGAGGCGGAATCTTTGCATGGAGCAGGGAAGAGAAGACGCCTGAAGCACTAGAATGGTGACGTCATTGGGATGTGACGTAATGTTACATATAGAAATATACAGTTTTGTTTGAAATGTTAATAGCTTTCCTCCAAGGCACAATCCTGACCCAAACTACTCTGTCCTACATTATTGAGCTATGGGGATGTCTCATCGGATCCTTTAGGTGAACATTGAGCAAACAAAATAAACCAGAATAAGCTAGGTAAAAGGTTGGAGTTGGAATATATCCCTTGCTTGGGTCATCAATTGTGAGAATATCAAGCGGGAAGCCTCAGGTCAAGTATAAATAAATTTGCACGGTATGGACTGGAAACAGATGGCCTTTGACGACGAAGAGGTTTGACGATGCGCAATGGGTACAATAGAACCGACATATTGCTTTGAATTTTTATTGTAATGCTCCAGAATATCGTCATAACAAAGGAATTATAGTCGAATGATCAGTTGCTTCACGCCAGCCATCCAAAGACCAATATCGTCAGTGATTGATCCTCTTGTCAACAAATCAACATGTATAGCCATGGCCGCGTCACGATTCCTAGCGGCCATAGCTGCGAAACCAAAATCCGATTAGAAATCGCGAACAATACCACAAAATATTGGCGTACCGTTTGTCAATGTTACGAGTTGCTCGATTACGGATGTGGAGAGCGTCTCACAGTTGAGAGCGTCAAAAAGTGTGTTCAGTCTTCGTTCAGTGTCGTCAACCATACGCTTTTGCTGTGGCTAAACAAGAAATTAGTAGATGATAGATGGTAACTGATAGAGTAATCTTGCTTACGGGTGAAATTTCTTTCAAGCGTCTAAGTTCCTCTGAGAGGACATTATACGCGGGCTTGGACAGTTCTGGAATGTGGCTCCGATCACCGGGGGCTTTCCGATCGTAAAGTCAGTGCTACATCTGACATGATAGGTTTGAACTTGGACGTACGATATTTTGAAGAGGGTGCGACGGCTTTGGGTGGGGGTTTAGGAGCGCTGTGAGCATGGCTGGCGACGTCCCCTGGAGGGTTAGTTGGCCTTTGGATAGGAGCATTTGGTGCGGGTGGCCCTTGCATCCCAGCCGGTACTGGTCGCGGAGTATCTTGTGGGCCATATGGACCTGGTGCTGAACCCAGCATTGGACCTGGGGGAGGACCAGCCCCTTGACTAAAACTGGGCCTCCCTATAGGTTGCTGCGGGGGTGGTGCAGCGCGTGCAGGGGGCGCATAAGGCGTAGTTTGTGGAGGTGGTGTCGGCCGGACAACTCCTGGGAGTGGCGGAGGCGGGCCTCCAAAATGAGCAGCTCCGGACAATGGACGAGGAGGGATGCCTTGCGGAGGTGACAGAACACGATTGGGAGGAAGAGATGGCTGACCAGATCCACCAGATCCAGGTCTGATCTGACTTTGAGGGGAAAGAACACGGCCGGGGGGAGGCGGATGACCTTGTGTACCGTGATGAGCAGGAACATATGAGCCATGAGGCCCAGGAGGTCCAGGAGGGGGCTGCATAGCATGTGTAAGAGATTGTCCACGTTGTGGAGGAGGACCGTGCGACCGCTGAGGAGTTGATGCACCGGCCCTGGGTGGGGGAGGTAACACCTGAGGCTGCTGACCATGGAAATAAGGATTAGGAGTGCCCGGAGCTGGCGCAGGACTATTCGGAAATGGTGCTGTTAATGGGTTTGGCTTGTTGATAACATTAAGTTGACTGGGAGTATGGCGTCGTTCGGAGACTTTTGGTGCGTCGTTCCAACCACCATTTTCCCGTTTTGGTGGAGGCGGGACGCCCTGAGCTGGTGGGAGGGGATGCATACCGCCTGGGCCAGAATTGTTGATTGGAAGGGGAGGTGGAGGAATAATCCCCTGTTGATCTGGAGTAGGACGAGCGTAGGATGAGGCTCCTGAGGCATATACGTTGTTTGAAGTCGGGTATGACGATGGCGGTGCCATGTTTTGGTAAGGCTGAGATGACAATGATGCCTGAGAAGGCGCATATGGGTTCACTGAAGTAGGCCCAGCATTCGAAGAGGCCGCTGGGGGGTTATAAGGTCCGTACGAGGTCTGAGGAACCTGCTGCTGAACGCCCTGAGCCGGCACTGTCCCGTAAGGATTGTTAGCGTACGGAGGCTGAGCATACGAAGCTACAGCCGCTGGTGGGACTGGCGCTGCTGCCGCCAGCGGTTGAGCGGCGGATACTTTCGGAGTTGCTGTCGTACCAGCAGCAAGAAGTAGCCGTTCCCTAGCAACATCGAACTCCACCTCAGACCCCGGAGGACCTTTGTAATCTGTCGGTGTATGCTCCAAATATCTCACAGCATGGCTCACGAGGCCTTGAGAAGCGAGTAAATCTGCATACTCAAAGTAGCGATCATATAGAGCAGCTAGCTTGTATGTTTTAGCATCAGAATCTTCTGCTGTTTGAGTCAGGTCGACGTCGACGTAACCAGTGGCGCGGCGGAACACCGTGACCTTTTCAACAAACGTCTGTAAAGCTTGAGCATGCGTAGTGTAGCGCGACGCATCCTTGGGTAATTCTTCGCTGTTCTGTTGGAGTAATTCCTCTTCCTCTCGCATCTCATCCACCCATATGTTTACAACCTTTTCAAGCTTGGCAGCTGCCAAATAGCATAGCGTCGCATGCTTCCTGAACCCATACGCCTTCTCCACGGAGTTGCCCGCCTCTGAAGCCTGAACGAGGCTGCCTTGAAATTCGAGGCGTTGCCCGAGCTGCTCAGCCAAGGCCGGAAATTCTTCTTGCTTTGCGAAGGTGCATAGTACCACAAAAATTTCCTGCCATTCGTTCAAGTCCGCATTTTGTACGATGTCCGTTAGGTCGTTGGTCACGATCGACTGATATAGACGAAGGTACGGCAGGGTTGTCGTCTGCCGCTCAAAATATGCCTTTTGGGTTTTCTGTAATAGCTCCGCTCCTCCTTTGACTGCGAGCAGAATGGCGTCAGCGAAACGGTCGGAAGCAATGCACAGGGACACGGCAGAATCAAAGTCTCCGAGAACGAGAGCCTTCGTGACAAGCTTATCCATCTCAGATGTTTCCTTAGGATAGATGGCAAAGGAGTTGCTCTTCAGGGCCTCTGAAGCTACAGAGGATGGACCGGAACCGATGGTGGCTGCCACTGATGAGTCCTGGGCGTAGCTAGTGTGCGGAACCAGTACATGTGGGGGGAGGGGCCCACGAATAGTCCCCATAGAGCTGAAAAAGTCTGCAGCGGCGTCAGTTTGCGGTGTACCAGTGATAGCGTCATCCGCAAAAAGACTGTTCTCTGTTGTTGTGGATTCAAGGTCGGCAGCTTTGGTACCGTCAGAGGTAGCGCTCGTGCTAAATTCGGATGGCGTCGCCTCAGATGCAACTGGACCGGCACTCTGCGGCTGATCGGGACTCTCTGCTCCTTCACGAGAAGCATAGGCATCCTTTTCTGGTTCGACAAAAGACACTACAGGTTCATGGGGTGTACCATCCACGTCACCCTGACCCTGTTCCGATGGTGCGGCTGCCTGGACGGTTTTGATAGTCTCTGCGACTTGGGCAGCGATGCTGGTCTTAGAGAAGCCGAATAAAGTGATAAGCTCTTCCCGTGAATTGGCGTTAAACAGGCTCAGCAATGCCTTCCAGCTCTCACTTTCCTGATTTCTGTCTGTTGTCTGCTTGCTCTTTTGTTCCGCGAACGCATTCAGAGTCCCTTCATCAACAGCGTCTTGAAGTTTGTTCGCACGATCAACGACCGTGCTTTCGGTAACTACGGTGCGAAGATGAACAACGCCGCTCTGGTGCCTCCCCTGTGCGTTAGGTAGATTGCTAATGGATACGAGGCTTCCTCCATAGCCGAACGAGGCCGAAACGGGTCGACGCAGCCACTTCGGTGGCTGCTTAAGCGAGAGGTTTGGTTGGCCAGCTTGACCAAAATTAGGGGCGTCAAACAAATCTGCACCATCCTGCTGTGGGACAGGCGCTGGAGTAGCAGTCTCATTGGTCGACTGGAGGGAATGAACACCAATTGTACCATCGAAAAAGGCGGTAGCGAGGAGATCTGGATTACGCGGGCACCATTGGACCTGGAAAGCCCAGTTGTTCGCAGGCGGGAGCTCGCCAATAATCTCGCTTGTCTGCGGGTTCCAACATAAGACGCGATTGTCTTTGCCACAAGAAAGAAGGAGGTCGGCGTCATGTTTGCACCATGAGAGCGATAGAACGCCTTTTTCGTGGCCAGTGAGAATCTGCGAAATAGTTAGCAGAAATGCTGTAATGCTGTGATGATGGTGTCCCACCTTTTCCGGAGCGCGTGCGTTCCGTAAATCCCAGCTCATAATGATCGGAGATGTATCGTCCTCAGATGCCGTAATGAGCCTTGTCGCCTGTATAGCTTCATCAATGGAGGAGATAGGGCGAACACGCAGCGATTACCAACATTTTCTGGATGCCAGCTGACATCGCTCATCCCTCTCCTACTACCAATAGCCATAGCTCCGCCACCATGAACAGAGCCGCCCGTTGTACCTGCGCCTCCACTATAAGCAAGAGCGACCATCTCGCGCTTGCCCCGTAGATCCCACACTACAGTGTATCCGGTACTACTAGACGTCGCCAGTATATGGGGAACATGATGATTCCATGCAATCGCCGTCGTTTCGTCAAGCTTCGTGCTACGAGTACCTGGGGAGTAAGGCTTGCTGGGGTCTTTAAGGTCCCAAATATAAATCTGACAAGATGTAAGCCTTGATCCACTAGGACAAGCAGCGAGTTCACCTCGCCGTTGGTAGCGCCAGAGGACAACAAATTTGTCTGCAAAGGGTTAAAGTCTAAACCTCGAACAGGGCCAGTGTGTATCATGTTTCGGAACACAAGGGACTCGCTTGCGCTGCTGGGGGGAGTAAGGTCATCGTTATGCCACATACAAGATACCCACTCAGCGCCATCTAAGAGTTTCGCAGGGTCCCATATGCCAAGTTCGCCATTTTCCATACCTGCCGCTAGCACACCGCGTGGCCTGGCGCTGTCTACATATCCCCATGCGAGTCGATTAAATCTAATGCGCTGCAGTTAGCACACCATTTATATGGGTTTTATTCTAGAACCTAACCTTGACGTGGTCGTGACAGATGCTTTGGGACCAGGCTGACCTGCATCCCCACCCATAGCATACTCGTTTTTATCAAGAAAGTCGGGTCCCCACATTTCGAGTTGGCTGTCATTGCTGAAGGACTCGTCCAATGCGCCTGCCACAGTGCCAGTGGCAAGCAACGGAATAGAGAGTGAGGGTGACCATGCGAACGTTGAAGTTCTGTGAATTTCTTTGAGCTTCATGTCAGGTCGTATCCGTGTAAGTACGTGGCTCGGGGTCTATGGTGATCAATTCTAACTCCGAAAGATATCTACACTTGATTATGTAAATTCCCTAACCAGCTGCGCAGACACTCGTGCGCTAGGAAATGAATCCAGCCTGAGCGTATATATATTGGCAACAGCTCCATGACTCCCCCTTTTTTTCCCACAAGTTTCCCTCTGGTAGTATCATACTAGAGCAATTTGGGAGCTAATATATATCAACGAACTGAATTGTACATATTAGGCATATTAGGCAGAGAATTCAATTCTCCTATTAATCGTTCTACCCAAGAGATTGGAAAGGTTGATTTCTACATGGTACCCCGGACCTCTGGAGTCTCTCTGAATTCATAGTTCCTGTACAGGATCTTAAGCTTGAATGAACTTTAATCCCTGCTCAATTCTTTGTCTGACTTCTCGTAGACCAATCCTCTTTTAGTACCAACCTTTGGATACCAACTGATCCAGCGCCTTTCCCATTTACCATATATTGTGAGTTACGCGAATTCAAGCACGGTACAAGTATTTGATCGTATCTACTCAGGAGGGAGACATCAAGCTTTGAACAAACATTTTTTTCCAAGGTGACACATTTGCACGCGTTCTTATTTCCATTGCAGTCGCACTCCAGCTTTTCAAGGCTGGGTGAGTGCCACTGGTAATATGATTCGATCAGGAGTGGGCAACACTGATAATATACGATTCTTTTAAAACCACGTCCTTTTAGATTTGTTTAGAAGCACTTACCCAACTGCCCAACTGGGGCTAGAGGCAGAGCACAAGCCCTCGGAGCTAAAAGGCATAACAGGAGGGAAGCATGCTGATCCCGCAGCAGAAGCTTGAGAGCTCTAAAACAAAAAGGAGCATTAGCGACATTCAAGCCATGATGGTGGATAGTATATCTCACGAAGTCAGACCAACAGTATTGGAGCTCCTGAGAGTCGGTGTTCTTGAAGAAATAAGTACAAGTGCCGAAGGTGAGGATCTCCATGTTATTTGGAGCAACAGTAAAGGTGGTCCCGATCTGTCCCCCAAGTATTATGATGGCATCTTTGATCTGTGTGCAATCATCTATAATTGGCGGGAGAACCCCCGCATTATCGTTGCATGAGTCACTACCTGACAAAGGAGCGAACGATGAGTGGGAGAGTAAATTCCAGAGTATGAATATGCTTTACAGATTGTTCCACAGACGTTGATAGTGTCCCGTTTTGAGATGGCACGGGGTGCAACTTTAGGGGTGCAAGAATACCCGGTGAATGAGACGATTTTACCATTCACATCGATCGGAGTGTCGTGAAGTAACTTGGCATCGTCGCAATGAGCATGGACTAAAGCCCACCCAGCGACGTTAACTTCAGATAAATTGAGACAACCTAGATCACGTACTTGTATCGCTGACTGCCAAGGCCATCGTCGCACAAGCTGCAAGAGCCAGGAGTTGTTTAAAAAAAGGCATTCTTGGATATGGGGTGTAGGGAATGTAAAGGAAGCTCTGTCGTTCCAGTTCGCCAGCCATAGTGCATTTTATATGTATGCCTGGCCAAGACCAAGACTAAGGATGAGGTACGCAAATGTCCAGACCCTCGCGCGTACGTATGAACAGGTGCGCAGAATGAAGTGGAAGAAGACGGGCCGTAGACTGCTAGGTACTCCTCGAGTCTAGGATGTCAGATTTGGCAATATGCGCTGTTAATCGCCTGAGGAAACAGTGACTGTACAGCCTGGAAGAGAAGGCACGTACCTTTCCCGGACATTAGATGTCTCCAGAATAACAAAATGTCATGCTTCCGATCATATGCTGATCGTTCACAAGCATGTACACTATCGACAATGAATAAGGTCAGTAAGGATCAAGGCAACACACCTGGAACATGGGATGAAAACGTGCCGTACTGAAATCTATGTTTAAGCATAAGACGAATATACATCTATTGTTCCTGAGAGGATCAAGAACTATTTGATGATAGATGGCTGCGTGCCACGCCACGGTTACTGACGGATCCTCTTCTGAACGTGACACAAAAAATCAGTTCAGTTTGTATGCATTTCGCAAATATAACCCGTAGATTCAACTGCTCGACCCATACCTGTTGAGTAATGTTCGAGTCTCGCAGCATAAATTTAGGATGGTTACTTGCGTCGCCAGCCCTTCCGCCCTTTGGCCTCTCCCTGACAGGCAATCTGATGTGTCCTATGTTGCCCTGTACCGATGAAGTGTGCCTCCAAACATTTCTCTCTTCCCATGGTCAACAGGTACCGACATCGGCAGTACAGACCAATTTGACAGGACCGAGGTTGCTTGAAGGAATGGTAGAAGCTCAAGAAGAAACGATCACGTGTTCTGCTTGCCTGCCAACCAATAACTTCTGTTTTCAAGAAAAAAAGGCATATAAGTTATTGAGCTCCTCCTATACAATATCTTCTGAGCTTCAGTAGGGTGCCACCTCACAGATGGCAAAGGGGGAGTAAAATTGCCCTGTTTCCCTGTCTTTACATAGAATTTAACTTGTGACTTGGTCTAGAACTCGGGTTGAATGATCTGATTCACGGCCATCAAGTTTTGTGACAGCAGGCACTGTGAAAAAGACGGCCCTTGAATTTTGGGAAGCGGTGGATTTTCCACCGAATGTCTACACCTTGACGTTACAATGGGATTCCATGTGACCGACCGCAGGTGCTGCTACGCCACTGCGGATTCTCCATGTGGGCTTGCGCAACGAGTCTACTATACAGGTACATACGTTAGTAGGCTTTTATGTCAAGTGAGGGATGCGATGTGAACCGATTCGGTGGTGAGACTTAGTCCAAGTATCCCTTACCGTCCGAAAGACAGTGAGGTTGGTACGGTCAAGCTTACAAAGACAAGTGAATGGTAGGATTACGTTATGGGACGCTAACTTCAATGCTGTCTTGTCAGATAGCGGCGACAATCAATAGGCTTGAGGGGATCTCAGCCCGGGGCATGTTAGCACTGTTAAAAAACGTTGTACAGCCTTAAGAGTGAAGCCATTAGCGTTGGGTGCACTTGAGAAGTAACGTAGTCTATGCTATTTAAGTAAAGTTCCATGTGCAAGGAAACTTCTACGAGGTGCCCACTGAATCACCCATTAATAAGGCTTGAATCGTGATTCCTTGAGCCGCGCAATCTTCTCCCTGTCTTTTTCGAATTCCACCTTCAAGTCCACAAGTTCTACAGAGAGAAGATAGTGTTAGCCAAGTGCAGAAGTCAACGAAAGGTTCGAGCCCAAAAACCTTTCCGCTTTGCTTCGTGAATTTGGAACTTGTAAAAGTTGGTCTTTTCGTGCTTTTTGGATTTCTTCTTGCCTCGTTTACCGGATAGCGGGTTTTCACCAGTAGACGTGTCATTCATAAAGTTCTTGCTTGCCACACCAACACCACCCCCAAGTGTCGTGCCGTATGCCCCACCGCGGGTGACTAGTGTGAATCCATCCTCGTCCACGATAGCTTCTCCCTTTTTATACTCGGATCTCTGTTTTTTGAGTGCCTTATTATATTCATAAACCTCAAGGAAACTATCCGCGTGGGTCTTGATGTCCTGAAGCGAAGGACGTTGGGCTTTATGAAGCTCTACGTAATGTGCAAGACCTGATGGCGCGATCACACCTGTACCTGGTGGCCAGGTACGCTGGTCAGGAGAAGCAGACCGCAATGCGAGTGCACGGGAGATTGAGACACCATCGGTGAATATGATATGTGCTGATGACCCAGTGTGATGAAAAGTCCGCAGAGGGAATTCGGGGAGGGGAATAACTTGGGGTGGCGTGCCCTTTTTCTTCTGAGTTTTCTTGAGTATTTTTCGTTTTTTTCGCCGATGGATGGAGTCGCCCTCATCTTCTACTACTACTGTCGCTTCTGCGGCTTCCATCTCCTCATCCTCATCCTCACCCTCGCTACTCTGAAGGGGTCCATAGTCATCTGGGGACCATACGTGCGATTGAATAACGACTCGTTCCACATGTCCGCAAGGCTTGAAAAAGAGCGTCAACTCTCTCTCAGTGGCGTCCGGCGGTATGTTCACGAGGAACAATGTCCGACCATTCGGGAAAGGTGTTGCATTCTCACTACGTGGTTTCGAGATGTGCTCCCTGAGATATAAAAAATGATGTGTCGATTTACTGTATAACAACGGCAGAACAGTAAAGTCTGCGACCTTGTCAGGGAGATCCATGGTATTATGTCATACGATGACAAAGCCCTTGAGCTTTGCGATTATTTACGGTAAAGTTTGCACAGCAACTTTGAGGGTATTTTTGCGAGTTTCGGGCTGTCTCAGCGTGGACTCGCCCTGCAGAAGATCACCATTGGTGATAGAATAACAATGGCGGGATGAAACACCGTCACCTATGTCGGAGCAATCACTAAGATTGAAACATAAAGTCGTTGGGTATGAGGTCGAAAGGGGCACTTTTCGTCTACTGTAGTGGGCTCATCTAAAAGCTAAATCATACAAAATGTGATACGCGACTCCTAGAATGATCCTGGCTCTTAAAAAGGGGGAGGAGGGGGATTCTCACTGAGCCAAGTATAAATAATGAAATTTGATTGCTACTTCCTGTCAATGGTTGTCAGAAGCTCAGGACTAGTGGAAAGCAACGATGTACGATTTCACACTCAGCCTTTGAAACGTCCAAAAGCCTGCGAAATGGCATAAGGGATCGTTTTACCTGCCAGCTGCATAATATTGATGTAATATATAAGCGTGAATGCGCCCAGAGAAATACACCTTTGGGGTGTCCATTAATGGAAGTCTCTTTAGTTGGGCGTCTAACCATTTGAAGTGTCCGCTTGGAGATACAAACGTGAAAACCAGGGGATTCGCGAGATCATGTAGAGAGACGGAGATATTCGACCGCATCTAGAAGCAATATCAATATTCCGCACGAAAGCCCTGAGTATATTAAAACATCCGAATATGAGACATAATACGACATATAAAACACATTTACTTGATACATAGCTCATGAAGGCACTTGGTGGCCCTCTTCTGTACCCATTTCTTCTTGAAACGTTTCGTTCTCTGCTTCGCCATCGCCATCGCCTTCTGCCTCGCCGTCACCGGGGTCTCCAGCGCGAGCGGCAGCCATCATATACTGATGCTATCGAGATAACTTCGGTTAAAGTCCTACGAGTCGCAATCGCATCTTGCTCACCCGTCTCAATTTGGCCAAATAAATTTTAAGAGTCTCGCAGTAATTTTCAAATCCTAGTAGATTCATAGCCAAAAGAATGTCCTCTCCACCGATGGTTTTCCGTTTTTCTGTCTGGCACTTCTCTGCAGCCTCTGATGTGATAAAGCTGATGAATTCAGAAACACACTCCTGGACACACTCCTTTGCGTCCTTCGCAATTTTGGCTGTTGGAGGTACGGATGATTTCATGATACGTGATACATTCGCGATCTAACCCAATAGATTATAGATTATAGGATGAGAGAGTATTCCATAATCCACTATTACGTATCGACGTACCGGGAGAAACCTGTCTTGTTCTCTGTACTCCCCTACTTCCTGCTCTGTGATGGGCGCTGGAGGCGCTTGCTCACCTGGGTCTGCCGCGACCCCTGAGCCATCGTTCTGAGGCGCAAGGATTTGGGGATAATCTGACATTGTCAACCAAGTGATCACAAAATGTGACTATGGCGAAAGAGAGGCAGGTAGCAGACCCTGGGACATGGGAGTAGCAGATGGATGACTAAGCGAAATAAAACCACGAGCAACGAATCATGATCAGGCGATTGAACGCGTCATGCTGCGGGCCGCGCTGGCGCTTCGTTCACCCAAATCATATCATCGACATCAGAGCCAATATTCGAACAAATGATCGTTGCCTATGCTCACTCTATGTGTCCAACATTGTCTGCCCATGTCTGCTGTTCAACTCATCGCATTCCGCAAGAATCGTTTAATACGATGTGCCACCTTCGGTTACCCGGTGAGCCCACCAGGACTACCACCCCTGGATTTTCTTGTTGGAGTCAATTGGAGGTCTCTGATCAGGAGTCTAGGTAGCAAATTCTTTTTTGTGGCACGGGCCACTCGCTGTCCCTGCGGTTCGTAATAAAACCTTGTCAATACATCGAGTCGCGTCCCAAGATGGAGCTTGAATACTCTTCCACTCAATTCCTTGACAACAATAACGAAAATAGCCGCAACAACCTTGTCATCGAGTATCTTGCTCTGAGACAGACGATGGGTTTGGATAATGCCATTCGAGGACTGAGACTCGCACCCACGATAAGCTAGCCTCCCACACTCGAGCAGCTGAGATGCCCTATGTAGCCTAGGGTAAGGCCCAAACGACTGGCGAACCTCTGACCTGGGTTTCCCATGCTGCTGCCTTCATCATTACGGCATTTGTCGATACAAGTCGCATCTGTATTATATTATGCGATGGACGGAACGTGGAGTGATGGAGGTGAAACACCAATATATACATTGTGATGAAAAATCCTGAAGCAAGAACATTTAATCGTTCTGCACGCTCAGCATTCAGAGGGATTGAACCTTGGATGTGGATGACTGTTTCTATTCTCCTTTTTTCCAAATTGGGGGAGCGGGAGGAAGGCCATCATTGCTTATAACACATACAAGTTGCCATAGAGAAGGTTACGAATGCGTACAGGCTGTCAGCCAAAAGCAGTGTTTGGGATATCATATTTCGGAAGTAGTAGAGGTACCAGGTAGAATGGCCTTGGCGTTCCGATCACAGGACCGGCGGCAGGGGTGGGCATTCAGAATACTGATACGCTCCTCTTCCGAAGCAGAGCCAAAGCAATGACGTCCACCTTTGAGAAATATCATAGAGGATTATGTCCCACAGACTTGCCACATGGCTCTATGTCGGTCAAGTCGCAAGAGAGCTATGACATTTTATAGGACCTCCCATCAAATCATCCTAGTTTGATAGACAGGACTCCGGCTGCGTACAAGCCTGTTGAAGGTTTGAAACAAATACGACGACAACCAAGGCCATATATGGACTCGATGCGTTGTGGGGAAAGTATGGACTGCAAGCTTGACAGCTCTCTGCTTCCAACTTCGAAGTTATCTGCGCAGCGCTTATAGAATCTATCATTTCAAATTGTGACAAACTCAATCAACGGCGCGTATGAGGCATCTGTCTTCAAGTTCTTTAAATCCTGATCGTCGATAGCTGGGATTATGCTCAGGCTTCATCACAAATGGCACAGCGCCTGTAAAGACCATCCTGTTCTGCAAAGATTATTCCATGAATCTGAAAACACCATGCTCTTTAGCCTGGACAGCAAGGGTCTGCATGTTCATAGACGGAGCGTACCTTGTCCCTGTAAGTGATATGACAATCTGGCTATGCAGTTCTTAAATTGAATATAAACCATAGATTTACTGAACAAATACAAAAGGCTGGACGATTGATTATCTGCGCAGAGCGGAAGCATGGCTGGGCCATGTAAGATCCATATATTTCGTTTTAAAGTATAACAACCTTGAAAGCGTCTTTTAACCAAGCGCAAGGTTTGCGCATCCTGGCATAGAAAGGAACAAACCTTGTCCTTATCGACCCTGCAATTCTGTAGATGGTCAGTGGTGAGAGAGTTGCCGGGCCGTAGTGGCCGGTGATCATTTCCTTAATACAGTAGCACCAATCATTCAGTATCGCGTGGTTAAATGCGCATGCTTCATGGTAATGTTGAAGTCATAGGGGAAGCATGGGTATTCTTATTATGCTCCAAACGTCTATGCAGACATGGATGAATAAAACAATAAAAAAATCCAGATTGAAATACAGAAATCCAATACAATAAGGTCCTGTCCTCGATTTGGAACCCAGACTCCTCTCCACGAGAATTTTAGTAATACGGTCCAGTGTAATGCACCGGATGACCACCTGCCAAAATACCCTGCCCACCCTGGACTAGAGCTTGGGACATCTGCGTAGTCCTATTTTTTTTTTCCAATTAATTACACTCAAAGCTGCTTATATCGCAGAGCAAGGTCACACACCATTTTTGATTAAAGGACCAGCTGAGTCAGGAAATGGCGATAAAAGCAACATAATACGAAACCGATTCCACTGAACTCACCAGTTTTTTTTGATTCTCTGCTGCCATGGCTTCTCGAAGAAAAAATTTCGTGTGAGAAGAAAGAGATCAAAGGAAAGCATGAGTTTTTACCTGCTTGTCCCTCCGGAGAGTTTGCAGCCTCAATAAGCTCTGTTATTCGATCAGACATATCCTGTGGTGCGACCCACCGTATCTCCTCCGCTTCACTGGCGCTATTTTGAAAGACAAGAACAAACATGTGTGGATCATGCAGACTCAGGGCAGAGCCAGGGCCAATAGTCCATCCTGGTCCTCGTAGCGCATATTCCTCGAGAACCTGATGGGATAGCATCGATGTTAAAGCAGATCTCCCTGGATATAAGGCTTATAAGTGAATGGCCAACCTTGTGGAGGGTGCTATCTGGATGGTCATGCATTCCCTGCAGCTTAGCCTGGAACCCGTTGTCGAAGCAGAAAATATGACTACCGCCCACCCCAAACATAATCTTCTTCAAACCTAGGTCGAATCCGGTGATATCACGCTGTGCCTCTCTTATAGAGTCTACATATCGGTCAGCCAGTTCGGCTGACCATGCACCGGTCTTGATTCCTTTTAAGAAATATCCATCGGATTCTTCGGGAAATGACACATAGTTGCTTGGTGGTGCTTGAGAATTTCCAAGGAAAGCATTTTGAATGTGTTCCCCGATTGCATTATCCCACCAAACTAAACTCGTACCGTTGAGCGGCAGAAAATTTTGGAGAAAGCTTATGGAAGCAAGGACCCCTACCTTTGCCGGTTAATGTGTTATCTGCGGCCCATCGCTGCCCGTCTTTTGCAATGCTCATCCAACTCATATGGCAGGGATTGAGATCTCCCGATGCCCTGTGAGACTGGTAAGTCGTGGATGAGACGAAATGCGGCATACCGCTCACAGTTTCTCATGCAAGGACCCAGGAAGCTCTTCAGCAAAGTACTTGACACCATGTCCAATGAAATATGATTCGTGAGTGGGTCCGAAGGCTACAATCATGGGTCGAAGGTGACGAGAGAGTTAGGTACCTTTGTTCATATACGACGAGACAGAGGAACGTGGTACAGCCTTGAGCCTCGGCTTCGGAACAATATTATCATTGTGTTATACATCATCAATCTTTCAACGTTATCTACAGGCTTCAATGACCATGTGCGAACGCCGGGCAGTATTTATCATCGTTCTTGTCTCCATCATGCATTAGTTGCCGTGGCTGCGGCCTTGAGAACATAGCGCCCATGGTTCGGGACGGTTGGCGGGTTGGTAATATTCAAGCGGGTATATGGCAGTCTCCGTGGTGAGATCCTTTAAAGAGCTGCAGCCACTACCACTAGATCATCACCTCGGCCTCCGCGCTACGCTGATCTTGTGGCGTGTATCGCCTCCCAGTTGACAAGCTACAGTCACGAGTGGCACACAACTACTTGTACTGAAATGATACATTGCATTTCGCAAGGATCGTTTGACACGCCTTAGTTAGACGTTATGTCTCCCCGATTCGGCCGCATTGTCAAGCAACTTATTGCTCAACGTCGGACGCTTGTACACTCGTACAGATGCCTATCTCTCTCATTTGATATGTGACGATCAAAACGTGACGCAACATCGGCGATTTCGTAGCAGTGTATGTCACGGAACGTTGCCAGCTGATCTGGGTTGACATTTGTCTTGTAACAGAATGGGTGACAGCGACAGCGACACCACATACCGTAGGGAGCGTGACGGATATATTGATCGTGAAGAGACTCTTAGATGTATAGCTCAATCAGTTCAAGTGGACAGAGTGGCAGCTAACCATGGCACCTTTCTCTATCACTGCAACCTCTTGCTCCCGAATGTCTTCTCGGGTAGCATAGGAATGTACCGCGACATTCAACTGCCTGATCTTTCTGGTATCTAGAAGTGATGTCAGACATGCATCAACTCTGTCTCGTTAAAACTATGTTTGAAGGTAGATCTGACAACATAGCCAAGCAGAATGGAAGGGTTGTGCTGGGTGAGCGGTCATAAGCGAGACAGCATCAAAGCAAGCCAGATGACTTGGAGACTCCTGGGACATCTGGGTCAGGGGCTGCAATGAAGATTCTCAAGGTGGTAAAGAGGATAAATGGGATTAAACCATGCACAGCACAACACTTGCATGAGGACGAACATAATTCAGTGAGGGATCACCATGCAGTGGAATGAGAAAGCCTTTCAATATAGAATTATCACCTGTGCTGTCTTGAGCACGTACCGCATAGCCAGTAAGACTTTCTCTAAACTTCAGTCAGGTGATGTTTAAGAGCACGAGTATACATAGCCGCTTAATGGAGGCAGCCAGGGTCACCAGAAGGTGTGGAGCATTTCAATCTCATCTTCGTGCTAAAATACTATCAATTTGTTACACTCAAGGAACGAGATCAGGTCCAGCGGAGACGTGGACAATAAGATGATAATTCCTTTTATATAAAGAGATGTATGTTCATAGGCTGCAGTACGATGGAAATTAGATACGACAAGTTTGGAAAACGCTACGCGGCAGGGACGGAATCCATATACATGTGTTTGTTGTCGATGTATCAGGACAATATGGGATCTTTAGTTCCCGGTTGCTGGGCGTCGCGTGCTACCAATATCCGTCAATAAACCATGCTGAGAAACTCGGAGACATTTGTCAGTCGCGAATGAGGTACGAGGATAAAGTAAGGTGCTAACCAAGTCGAGAAGTCGAGTGAAGGACGTTGGTCAGAGGTCAGCAGTCAATTCAAGGAAACACCTGGAGGTTGCTATATATCGAAAGTTGGAAGGGGAAGAAAGATGATCCGTCGCATTGGGTGCGTAACAGATGGTAAGCTGGATTGAACGGTCGGTGATTGCCGTCGCCATCATCTGACCTACATGGTAGAATCCAAGGGGTTCGACGACAGTTACGGCACATAATGTGACACTTATACCCAGGAACTCGCACCCTTTGGATAAACTCAAAATCTTAGAACTGGCAGGCTGTTCTTACGCGTGAAGGCAGCGTATATTGTAGCCAATCGCCGAGAAGTTGTTATATATAGTGAGGAGATCTTGTAACCTGGGAAGTTTAAGATATGTACGGTATACTCCTGCAGTTGCTGCCGACTATAGATGTTTTATTTTTAAATATAAAAAAAAAAAACCACGATGTCGTGAGGCTGCACATACAAAAGAGTGCCGTATGAATTAGTAAGTAATGATCGAATTAGGCATGTACTTAGGCGGCCGAGAAGCACAAGTGAAACTTGTGAGATTACAATCGAATACGCGCAATAGAGTGGTAGGCTGTTTGGCAAATCGGAAATCAGAGTCAAGCTTAGCAAACAAGGGCAAACTGGACAACCCGCCTTTGTTCTGCGTACTCGCGTCGCTCATATCTTGGCTACCCTGAATACGAAGCGAGCGTGCCTCAGTTATTTTATCCACGCCATACCGTTCGCAGCCCGTATTGATGATGCTAAGCCAAAAGCAGATATTATTTGACGCAGGTGTGACACTTCACAACGGACTGATCCGCTGGGAATTGGACTAACCCTGGGAAAAATTACAATGAATTTAGTAAATATACATTATAATGGTTTGGAATCAGAGACAGGGTCAGAGTGAGAGTTAGAGATGTAAACAACTTGAGAATAACTATTAAATATTAGGTGTTTGGAACTGGATCAGATGGCATGAGAGGGGTCAAATTCGCTGCAGAGATCCCAATTGTTGTTAAAGCCATCGCTGGGTAGGATTATATGAGTCCCACCATCAGTGCAATTCACTTTGGGATATCTTTGTACACACAAGTTATGTGTTTATTAACCCAAGCTTAGACAGTGACCTTTGTATTTAGGCACTGGAGCTGACAAGCATGCTTCTTATGTGTGTCAGGGGACAATCTATTGACTGTTACCACCTTTCTTTATCTTTCCTTCATTTCTCCTTATTTCTCCATTTATGTCATTCTATCCTTTCCATTCTCCAAATACAATAACCAATGAAACTGTTTGCATGTATGGAGGTTTTGGATTGTATATATAATGGGAAATTCAATTTAAATTGTAAAATCATCAAAATATCATAATGTATGCTCTAGGATCCCAGCTATCTTGTAAAAAAAAAATCTAGAAAATCCATGTAGAACTTCCCAATATATAATTATATTTTATCCTAGGCATATGAACAGTTTTGTTGCCAACAGTTAATGAATGAAAAAAAAAAAATGTCAAAACTGAAGGCTTTTGCTAAGGCATTGGCTCATGTCACATATATAAAAAGTTCAAATGGCACAGCCAAGTATCAATAACTCCAGAACTTCAACCACATTATCCTATAAGACCTCTCTCTGCTGATAAACTCAACGTAGTTATTTATAGACTTAATTCTGGTCAAAATACTTATCAGATGTCATCCTCTACTGGTTCAGCATTAGTACCATCCCAAAACTTTGTTCTAAACATGTTCCTGACCTCCCTCAGTCTTCTAGTAGTTGTACTATCAAACACACACTCTCTAGCTAATATCTGCCATGCAATCAAGCTTATTACCTCTGGGAAGACTGAAAAAGCAGTACAAATGTCCAAAGCACTCCAAACTACCACCTACCAACCTGTCACTTCACAGAGTGCACAGACACCTTAGGGCAAGAGGAATATGTGATAGAATTTAAGGAACCATATCTAGAATATCCTCCCCTGTTAATTCATCATACTTTTCATCATAGAATCCACTGGAATGCATTCTCATTTTAACTATGTATGGAAAGTGTCACAATTGTAATTTGGGACATCAACCCCAAAGCACATTTCCCAAACAACTCCAAAGACCTTCTTTGGAAACCCAAATCACCTTTGCTTCAATCCTTTGCATCCATTTGATCCAACCACTCAATACAGTCTATAAATTGCTCCATTTGGTGTTTATTGAAACAATCAATAACCAGGTCTGATCATAATCTTTTCTAGAAAAGAAGTACCCTGACTATCCCCATCACTATCCCCATCTTTTTCAATGAATTCATTGATCAAGTTATTTCTATTCTGTTGAAGTTTGCAATGACATTCCATATTATTAGCCTCCATGATATGAATGTTCTAGACTCTCAGGATTACCCTCTGAAGGATTTGCACATGGTTATTCCTACCCAAAGAGCCATGCAATTTGGAAACATGTTTAAAGAGTTATTGTTAGTCTGTTGATCTTTCTTTCCATTTATCATTTTCCTATCCCCCTTGTTCTTTGATTTGTATGGCCTTTGATTAGTATACATGTACCTTAGCTACTTTCCAATCCTCATGGACTCTTTCCCAGTTGCTCCTCCTTCCGACCCATTTGGTATATAGGTGTCAGAATCCAAATAATAGCAATAGATGTTGTGGATTAGTAAAAGTGTTCGGAAACATCCCTAATAGTAATAGAGTGGTTTTGAAAAGCAAATGGAAATCCTACAGTAAAAGCGAAAGACCTTCGGAACATTTGCGAATAAAGTGCATAGTTCCGAAGAGACAGAGGTTCCGAAAGGATTCTATCTCATGAATCGAATGAACTTTGCAGTTCATGTCGATCACAGTCAATGGTCTTACATTCCTTGAAGTGGATTTAACTGATAAAAGTTGAATTGAAGGGCTTACTCAAAAGGTATACAGTTGTTGGTGAAGTTGAGTTGGGAGTGAGTTTGGCAAGTGTGCATAGAAAATCAAGTTGACATACGATAATTGAACTAGGGAATGTACATGCGAATGTGCTAGCTTATATACTGAACCATTCGGAAGAAAGAGTGAATGGGAAAGAGTCCATGATGGTTAGGAAGTAGTCAAGGTACATGTATACTAATCAAAAGCAATAGTAAACAAAGAACAAGGGTGGTAGGAAAATTGTGAATGAAGAAAAAGATTAACGGACCCATAATAACTCTTGAAACATGTTTCCAAATCGCATGGCTCTTCGGGTAGAACTAACCGTCCCTAAATCCTTTGGAGGGTCATCCTGAGGGTCTAGAACATTCATACCATAGAACATAATGATATGGAATGTCATCGCAAGCTTCCACACAATAGAAACAACTCAATCAATGAGTTCATTGGAAAAGATGGGGATAGTGATGGGGATAGTCAGGATGCTTCTTTTCCAGAAAAGATTATGATCAGACCTGATTATTGATCGTTTCACTACACACTTCATGGAGTGATTCCTGAACTGGATTGGGTGACCAGATCAAATATATGTGAAGCATTGATGCAAGGGTGATTCGGAATTCGGAAGATCCATTCAGAAGGATTGGTTTGGAAGGACAATGATGTAGATGAGGTGTCCACATCGTGATCGTGACAATAGGTAGCCCATTTGCATGTATATTCCCTACTTCAATTATTGTATATCTACTTGATTGTTCTACTCAAACTTGCCAACTCATCGTGAATACTGTAGGATTTCTCTTCACTTTTGAATATCATTCTATTTCTATTAGAAACATTTCTGATTGATACTACTAACCCTACAACTCTCATCATTGATAATTGAATTCTGACAGAAAGGTTCATGAACAGTGTCAGAATCCAATTATTCAAGAAAAGTGTTATGGATAAATGTATTGTCAGCAATAACATTAGAAAATGTTTTCACATAACGAAGATGGTGTTCGAAAATGAAGGGTAATCCTACAGTAAAAGCGAAGGGCTTTTGGAATGTTTGCAAAGAAGTGCATGATTCTGAAGAGATAGATATTCCGAAAGGATTCTATCTCGTGGATCGGATGAACTGTATAGTTCATGTTGATCACACCCAATATGATTACATTCTTCCGAAGTATAATCAAATCTAAATTGATAAGTTTTATAGGACTTACTTTGAAATGAAGTTGTTCTTTTTGATTGTTCACGACGAATTGTTAAGTCAAGTAGATCAATCAAGTAGACATGCAATAATTGAACTAAAGAACATACATGCGAATGTGCTACTTATATACTGGGATGTTCGGAGACAAGGACGAATGGGGAGTAGTCCGTTAAGAATTGGAAAAATAGCTAAGGTACATGTATGCTAGTTAATGACCATAGAAAATAGAGAACAAGGGTGGGGTGAAAATTGTGAATGGGATAAGGGTTTAACGAACTAGGAATAAATCCTGAAACCTGTTTCTGAATCGTATGTCGTTTCGGGTAGATGAACTCTTGTTTCACCTCCTTAAATGATGGCCCTGAGTGTCGGGGATGAACGCGTCCACATATTGAATCGTATGTGTTGTCACCATAAGCTTTTTAGAAGCATAGAATCGACCCTGCTATTGAGTTCCTAGAAATAGATGGGGATAGTGATGGGGATAGTGTAGATGCTTCTTTTCTGAGGAAAGGCTAATAATAGAACCTGATTTCTTGGTTGGGTCCTTGTGATGTTGCTAGGACGATTCAAGGTGTTAGGGGTGACGAAGTGTTGGATGGTTCATGTGTGACGAGTCTGCCGATGATTTGGGTTCCAAAGAGTCGATTTGGAAACGTGATGTTCGGGTGGTTTGGAAGGTGGAATAGACCATAAATCATGATTGTGACAAACAGCTTTTAGAACCTATGTCATCCTTGATTTGTAAATTCTCTCAGATAATACAGTGACACATCCTATATCCAATTCACTTAGTGTAGATGAGACTCATAATCTGAGCAATTAGAGCTGTCCTCACATAGTTTGGGGGTTGTGAGTGAGGTTGAGTTAGCAGCTGATAGTAATGGAATAGATTATATAGGGGGTGTCAATGTCAGCCAGGGCCTATAACCTATTGCAACTATGAAATGGGTCTCAACTTCAAGTCAAGAAGATGATGTATGTAAGGGCAACCCTCCTAGCGCCCATAGGTACCTAGTAGAGGGGAAATCCAAAGAGATATATATATGCAAGAAAGTACAGTAAAGGAACTCTCACCTAGTAGAAGGGGAAATCCAAAGAGAAAAGTCTAGGGATCCCCACTACTAGTGAAAAAACTATATACGACTACCTAATGCCCAACTAGGGGCACTCCTATGCGCTGTCAACCCTGCCCGACTTCTATCCCCATAAGGTGCTTTGTCCCTGATGAAGACTGGATGTCAGACCGAGTGTTTGGATCAGATGTTCGGGTCATACCCCGAGGTTGGCTGAGGTCTTGGGTGGTCCGAGGTTTCGGACCAGAGGACCGAGACTTTGGACTTGTATGTGGAGGCTTTGGGTCAAGGATCTGAGGCTTTGGACTGAGGTTCTCGCACTTTGGACTTGTGCCTCGCATGTGTAAAGGCCTTAGAGATGAAGGATTTGGTAAAAATAGGTTGTCCCCTGACAATGTATAACTAGCTACCTATGAAACAGCTAATCAAGAGTCAGAATAAAACCATGTCCAAGTCTATTCAAAGCTATGTTGTGGAATTCACTGGAAGCACATATACTCACCTCCCAAGATATCCAGACAGGTGCTTAAGTGTAGATAGGAGGAAAAGGGGATATATGCTAAATTCCCTAAGTCAATCTCATTCCCTTGCTATCAATTTATGGCTCATAGCTTTCTATTATTTAAATGAGTCTATGGACAAATTTTTAGGAGCTAAGTCTTTCTATTTAGTTAAATATGTATTAATAGTTCCCAGTCAGGGATGACTGGAAACTGTATAGCAGTACAGGCAAGCACAGGTGAACCCCTCAGTGTTTTGCATCACTGAGGTGGTGAGTCTAACTGCTATTTGATTATTGATTAGAGTAACTAATTGTTCTGGTAGATAATCTTGTCTACAGCTTGAAATTTTAATTTCCTCCCTGCTATTCTGCCACACTTTATTCAACAATCTACTCACATCTCAACTTTGAGTCAAGAAGATGAGACTGTCAGGAGACGACCCATTTCTTCCCATTTCTCCCTGTTTCTCCCTTCCCACCTTTCCTTTTATTCTTTTATTCCTTTTCTCTATTTTGTCTCATATTAGATTCATCATATTCCTCATGTTATATCCTCCACCTTCCTTTTTCTATCTTTCTCTAGCACTAGTTGCCCTTGTGTTTGCCTTTGTTTGATCACTAGTAGCTATATATTTAGTTGCTTAAGTGAGGAAATTCCTCACCCTTTTCTCTTTGGATTTCCCTTACCAGGTATGCTCCTTGCCATTGTAGTTACTATTTTCATGTCTAATAATACTTTGGATTTCCCTTACTAGCCTAGTGTGATATCTGTTGGTAGCTTGGGGTTAGAGTCCCCTTACAGGCCTGGGCAGGACACTGGCAGGGTAGTATCCCCTCCAGTAGGCCTGCCAGCAGACATATCCCAGGTCAGGTTGAGGTTGCCCTTACAGAGATGTGTCATACACTAAACTAGGTGATTATCTAACAGCAGAGTTCATAATAGAGCCAGTGAGCCAGAAGTAAAGAAAGAGAATAACTGTGACTGGTCAAATATTCCAACAAGCTCTGCTACTACTAAATACACAAAATTCACCTGGTATAGCAGATATTCTCAGAGATCAAGCTGAGGAGAAGTGTCATACCAGATATATCAGATGAAACCCTAAGCCCTAGTAGGTTATTATTACATAATCAAGAGCAGACTTAGAAATGAAATAGGAAAACCCTCACACCACCATCTCCAGAGCAATGAGTGCAAAAGGGCTATGGGCACATGTAGAAGGAAAGGTCACTGCATCTAAACCCTACATAGAACTTGATGGCATCCCCATCCTGTCAGATGGAAAGACCCATGCCACAGAAGAACAAAGTGAGGTTAGAGAAACATGCATCCTTGATTTTGACAAACACAGACATCTAGCCTAGCATGTTCTCCTCTTGACAACCTCTGTGCATGTAGGATCTATGATCAGGAACATGAAAACTGCAAAGGAAATGTGGGAACAGATTAAGATAGATGCTACTAACAAAAGTACCCTATTCCTAATTGACACAGAAGTTCAGTTCAGTTCAATGCACCTTACTGACTCCAAAGACCCCCAAGCTTACCTTAGTGAACTCAAGCAGCACTTTGAGCTGATTTTGAAGCACCACAATAACCTCATTGAAATGGGCTCATCATTGTCTATTACACGACTTGCTACAATAATCATGTCATCTCTCCCACCATCTTACTGCTCTGCAATTTAAACCATCACAGTGGCAGAAAGGATTAGTGCAACCCAAGGCACTGCCACAAAGCCCAAAATGACTCCACTCAATCTTATCTCATTCTTTACTGAAAAAGTGCAATACCATCTTATTCATGATGGGTGCATGAAATAAACTGAATCAGCCCTTATTGCTGATCAGAAAGGATGGAAGAGAAATACTAATAATAAAGGAAAAACTGACCCAAGCCCAACTCAAATGACCAGTGTGAGAACTGCAATAGGGACAGTCACCTTAAAGTTGACTGTTGGTCAAAAGGATGTGGAAAAGAAGGCCAAGGCCCAAGGCAAAAGAGGAAAAATAGGACTCAGAAAGCAGCTGAGGCTGCTGTCCTTGCTGGTGCTGAAGAAAAGGACAAAAACTTCTTTGTGTTCACCTCTACATTGGACTTACATAACAGATATATAACTCAAACCACAGGCATACAAAAAACCATTTTGGAGCCTATGTAGACAGTGACACAAGCAGTCATTACTGCCCAGATAGGTCAAAGTTTAAAAACTATTGTGCTATTTCAGGTTGCAATGTTATGGCAGATTGCTCAAGGCACTAGGCATTGGTGATGTACTCAGGGACCTACCCAATGGTTCTTGTTAGTTTTCCCATCTTCATTCTATTACATCCCCAGCCCATATACTCGTGTTCCCCCTTCTTGTCATATCCATGTTATGCCATGCAAAGTCACAGCACCAGTATGTGACACGGACTCTGGGCAAAGGGGTCACACCTTATATATATTAGTATAGTAGCATGACTGGCTCCCCTTAGTGTTTGACTTGACACTAAGGGTGAGCAACTAGTTCTCTTACAGACTAATTTAGATTTACTGATTAAATCTGGTAGTTACATTTGTTAACAGGTAGTTAACAATAACAACTTAGTGTTTGACTTGAAACTAAGGTGACATTTGTTAACAGTTCTGATAAAAACAAAGGCTATGCTGAAGGATGCTATCTATGTACCTGATATGTCTTTTATGCCTCATCTCTGTCAGCCACCTTGATCAAGCAAAATGCACAGTGATTTTCAATAATGGAATGTGCACTATCAGAAGCCCAGCCAGTAAAACCATGGTGACCATACCTAAATCCAATGGGCTCTACTGACTCACTGTGCCTCAACATATTGACTATGCCAATGTTGCATCAGTAAAAATGAGTATCAATGAAGCTTGCTACAAACTTAGCCACACTGCTCATGCTGCAGTAAAACATGCAATACTGAGTGGTATAATCATTGGTATAGAACTCAACTTAACCTCCAAACCTGCACAAAGGCAAAGTCTACTTGGTTACCATTCCCAAAGGAGTCATAAGCCACTATGGGGAGTGTGTACATTGGGACCTATGAGGCCCTGTGTCAGTCCAAAGTCTTAATGTAAATTCTCATGCTGCTGTAAGAATTGATGATGCATAATATGAAGTCAAACTATATTTGTTAACAATGTAACCTTAGTGTCAAGTCAAACACTAAGGGGAGCTGGTTGTGCTACTATAATAATATATATAAGATGTGACCCCTTTTGCCCAGAGTCCATGTCACATCCTGATGCTGTGACTTCACGTGATGAAACAGGAATATGACAGCAAGGGGAAATGAGAGTGTGTGGGCTGGGGATGAAATAGAACAAAGATGGAAAACTAACACTCCTCCTCCATCGAGTGATCCTTCATACCTAAGCCCTTTGCGTGAATGTGGTGCATCACCAGTGATTATCATTTTATGAGGATGTTGGTGGTCATCTCGGCCATGGGTGTGTAGGCCAGTGTGATGTTCCCTTCGTCTATATAGTCTTTGATAAACATTTGACAAACCTATATGTGCTTCATACGCTAGAGGGTTTTTTGGCTGTTAGTGAACGTGATGGTAGACTAATTGTCTTGGTGTGTATGCATCAGCTTGGTTGCCTCGAGTCTGAGCTCCTCCAGAAACCTTTGCGTCCATAGGGCCTCCTTGGTGACTTCTGTGAGTGATATATATTCAGCTTCCGTAGTGGAGAGAGTGACCATGCTCTGCTTCTGTGAGGCCCACGTGATTGGGCTGTCCCCTAAGAATACTGCATAGCTGGATGTGGACTTTCGGTCTTCAGTGTTGCCAGCGAAGTCCAGGTCAGCATATGTTTATAGCTTGGTTGACCCTCCTAGCATTAGCTCTTGGTGCCGCATAGTGTAGACGAATCATAGGACCTTCTTTGCCGCTTCCCAGTGTATTGGTCCATATTGTCAGAATCCAAATAATAGCAACAAATGTTGTGGATGAATGTTGGGTTAGTAAATGTGTTCGGAAACATTCCTAATGGTGATAGAATGGTTTTGGGAAGAGAATGGAAATCCTACAGTAAAAGCGAATGACTTTCGGAACGTCTGCGAATGAAGTGCATAGTTCCGAAGAGACAGAGGTTCCGAAAGGATTCTATCTCGTGAATCGAATGAACTTTGCAGTTCATGTCGATCACAGCCAATGATCTTACATTCCTTGAAGTGGATTTAACTGATAAAAGTTGGATTGAAAGGCTTACTCAAAAATATACAGTTTGTTGGTGAAGTTGAGTTTGGAGCGAGTTTGACAAGTAGGAGTGGAAAATCAAGGTGACATACAATAATTGAACTAGGGAATGTACATGCGAATGTGCTAGCTTATATACTGAAACATTCGGAAGAAAGAGCGAATGGGAATGAGTCTGTGATGGTTAGGAAGTAGCCAAGATACATGTATACTAATTAAAGGCCATAGGAAACAAGGAACAAGGGTGGTAGGAAAATTGTGAATGAAGAAAAAGATTAACGGACCCATAATAACTCTTGAAACATGTTTCCAAATCGTATGGCTTTTCGGGTAGAACTAACCATCCCTAAATCCTTCGGAGGGTCATCCTGAGGGTCTAGAACATTCATACCATAGAACATAATGATATGGAATGTCATCGCAAGCTTCCACACAATAGAAACAACTCAATCAATGAGTTCCTTGGAAAAGATGGGGATAGTGATGGGGATAGTCAGGGTGCTTCTTTTCCAGAAAAGATTATGATCGGACCTGATTATTGATTGTTTCACTAAACTTTATGGAGGGTTTCCTGAACTGCATTGGGTGACCGGATCAAATGTTTGTGAAGCATTGAGGCAAGGGTGATTCGGAATTCGGAAGATCCCTTCGGAAGCATTGGTTCGGAAGGACAATGATGTAGGAGAGGTGTCCATATTGTGATCGTGACACATATCTGTTAAGATATTTAGAGAGTATATTTACCAAGTATGTGATGTCTGGCCTGGATATGATTGAAGTGAACATCAGGCTTCCGATAATCTCTCTGTATGGTACCTCAGCCACCTGGTTGCTATCCTCCCCTCTGGTGGCTGATAGAGGGGAGGAGAGATCCATGCCAAGGGGTAATGGTGCATAGATTGGCTTGGCATCAGTCAGGTTGTACTTCTTTGTCATCTTCTCGATGTATTCCTGCTGCGAGATGTGTATGGTTTTTGCATCCTCATTGCACCTGATTGCCATTCCTAGGATCCATTGCACCAGTCCCTCGCTTGAAATCCCAAATTTGGACCTAACTTGGTCCTCTAATTCAACGAGTTGGTGCGTTGAGCCTACTGTAGTTGAGTCATCAACCCAAAATCTGACTATGGCCCAAGAGTCATCCTCCTCCCAGTTCCTGTAGAACAGTGCTCTGTTGAATTCAGAGCATGTCCACCCAATGTCGTCGACCATGAATGTCTGTAGGGTGTGGCACCACTCATTTCCTCCTTGTTTGGTGCTGTATAGGGCCTTGAGGAGCTGCATTGGCAAGTGTTCCTTGCCAGGTGTCTCGAAATCCTCCAGTTGTTGGACCCATACTTCTTCATGCATCGTGCCATGAGGTAGGCTGATTTTATGTTGAATTAGTGCATGTCTGCACCGGTAGCTGCTCCTATGGCCAGCAGTAGCTGCATCATCTCCCAGTGTATTACAGGTGCATATGTGTTGGTGAAGTGGACACCAGGTATTTGCTCATACCCTTTTACTATGATCCTCACCTTACGTTTGACTACTTGACCATCCCTCCTGTTTGTTTTTAGAGTCGTACTGGTTTTTATTACCCTTGTGCCAGGGGGAGGCTCCTCCAGTTCTCCAAAAATTCCATGATTTAGCATGTTCTTCCACTCAGCTTGCCTTGCCTCCTCCCATGCTGCTCCTTCCTCTCCAGGCATATCCAGAGCTTCCCTAACTGTTTGGGGATCTCCCTCTGTGAATGCCATGGCTGATGCCTCCTCCTCAAGCATTGTCATTGCCATTGGGTGATCTCCTCTGCGATTGAACCCCAATCGCATCGATCCTCATGGGTAGTCTGGGATCATGGAGACGTGTCTCAACGCATTGTGGTTTGGGTTTGGCATGTCGAGTGCATCGATGTTCGCATCCTGCAATGTAGATCTGCTGCCGGTTGGCCATGGGTCTGCTGCTGGGAACTCAGGTTCCCTTTCAGAGGTGAGGTTTCTCACCTTTTTGCTTGTGTTTGCAGCATCGCTGTCCCCAAACGGTGCCATTATGGGTGGTGCGATGGTGTCTTCGTGGAACATGAGGTCACATGACTTCTCGGTTCTCATTGCGCCAGGGTACCACACTAGGTACCCAGTGTCAGAATCCAAATATCAGTGATAAAAGATGTCAATGTATGTTGTGTTAGTAGATCTGTTTGGAAATGTTCCTAATGATACTAGAATGGTTTATAAAAGTAAACAGAAATCCTACAGTAAAAGTGAATGGCTTTCAGAATGTTTGCGAATGAAATGCATAGTTCTGAAGAGATAGAGGTTCCAAAAGGATTCTATCTCATAGATCGAATGAACTTTGCAGTCCATGTTGATCACAGCCAGTGATCTCACATTCCTTGAAGTGAATTCAACTAATAAAAGTAGAATTGGAGTGCTTACTCAAATATAAAGTTGTTGTTTTTGAAGTGAGTTAAGGACGAGTTGGCAAGTGTGAATAAAAAGATCAAGTTGACATACAATAATTGAACTAAGGAATATACATGTGAATGTGATAGCTTTTATATCGAATGGTTTGGAAGAGTGAGTGAATGAGAAGGAGTCCGTGAAGGTCGGAAAGTAGCTAAGGTACATGTGTACTAATTAATGGCCATAGGAAACAAAGAACAAAGGTGTTAGGAAAATTGTAAAACATCAACGGACCAACAATAGTTCTTGAAACATGTTTCTGACCCACATGGCTCTTCAGGTAGAGATGACCATATGCACATCCTTTGGATGGCGATCTTGCAGGTCTAGAATTTTCATATCATAGAGTCTGATGATATGGAATGTCATCGCAAGCTTCCATCCAATAGAAACAACTCTATCAGTGAGTTCATAGGAAAAGATTGGGATAGTGATGGGGATAGTCAAGGTGCTTCTTTCCCAGAAAAGACTATGATCAGACCTGGTTATTGATTGTTTCATTAAACATTTGATGGTGTGACTCCTGAGCTGAATTGGGTGACCTAATCAAATATGTGTGAAGTATTGAGGTGAGGGTGGTTCGAAGTTTCTGAGGGAAGTGTTCGGAAGCATTCGGAAGTTGTGGTTTGAAGAAGAAGCCATGTGAGGGCCTAAAATGCAATCGTGACACCAGACTCATATGGCTCGTACCCCACCATGTAACCTGCTCGGGACCTTGCATCCCACTTCTTTCTCTTCTCCTGAGGTACGAAAATGCTCACTGGACATCCAAAGACTCTCATGTGGCTGAGGTCTGGCACTTTGCCAGTTAGGAACTCTATGGGTGTTTTCCCATTGTTGCATCTTCTTGGTGAGTGATTTCTGATATATGCCATTGTTTTCACTGCCACTGACCACATTGCCTTGGGGAACTTGGCTGCATACATTATGCTTCTAGCCCCTTCGGTTATGGTCCGGATAGCCCTTTTGGAGACTCCTTTCTGTTGGTGCATATATGGTACAGAAGTGAACAGGGCTATGCCCTTCAACTTTAGGTAACTCTGTAGTCCTTCATTCACGAATTCCATGCCATTGTCTGCCATTATGGAGCACACTTTGATGTCATAACCGGTTTCAAAGGTATTTATGAATTCCTTGAGTTTGGAGGTGACTTCGACTTCGCTAGCCAGTGCTTCAACCCAGATGGCCCCTGATGCATCATCCACTATGAGGATGAAGTATTTCTTTCTGTCAAAACTTGTCATTTCCATGGGGCTGCCAAATCTATGTGGATTTGTTCCCCTGGTTGTTCGGCTTTGGTCTGCCCCATTTTAAAAGGTAATTGGTGCAGTTTTCCTTGCATGCAGGCAGTGCATGCTGGTAAGTCTGGCCCATCATGGTTGAACCTAACCCCAGTCTGTTTGTTTCTGGCCAATTCGCATACAGCTCCAGTGCTGAGGTATCTTAAGCATTGGTGCCACCTCATCATATCAGTTGAGTTGCTGAAGTTACACATGTATAACCTGTCTCCTAATTGTTCTAGGGTGTATACTTATGGAGCCACATATATGGTTTTCGGAGGTTGTACGATGTCGAGCGTTAGAGGGTATACTTTTCCTCTTTCCCCCACCCTTGCCAATATGGAGCTATCGGGTTTTTTGATAGTCCAAGTTGACTTGTGGAAAGATATGTCGAATCCATTGTAAGGGAGCTGCACTCCCTGTACGGTGATTCCGCTTTTGTTCTATTTTTGGATTAGTTAGAATTAGTTAGATCCACATGACTATGACTTGGACGTGTCCACTTCCCACATCCACATTCCACAGTTCTATTGTCTTCTTTTCACATCTTTGTTCCACAGTTCTGTTGTCCACATTCCGCAGTATCATTCCACCCTCTAGAACTACTATAAATAAGCTTGTATTTTCAGTTGAAAAATCCTCTTATCACTCACACATTGTTCATACCTTGTGTTAGCTTGTGCACTTTTAAGATCATTTCTTATCTTTCAACAACTTGCTCAATTACTCTCTAAACTCTTGTCTAATCCACATTACAGATTATCTACACTTAGTCAACAATATCACTACTTCCTCTCAGAATGCGACTTGGAAGCTTACACCGTCCTTTTCCAGTTGTGAGGGGGCTAATAGCCATGTGTGTATTCCAGGTACCCACTGAACATTAGGGATGGTGGCCTCTGATTCAATGCTGTTGCTTTTTATGACCAATCTCATGGTGCCTTGGCCTAATGACTCCACCTTGTTGCTGTCAGCAGCTGCAATTACCTTCAGCATTACATAGGCCTGGTAATTGTGGAGATCCTCCTGCATTGGTATGTAGTGTCCAGATGCCCCAGAGTTGATTAGGCATATCGCTCTGTTTGTCTCCACTTCACTGGCCATGGTTGCAACTTCTTCTATAACTGAGAACATCCCCCTCTTGGATGCCTGTCCTGGGGAGTCCTTTGGTGAGTTGGCCATTGTTTCGGACTTTGCTTTGTCCTTGCTCTGATCACTGCTGTCTGCTCTGCTGTGTCACAATCACAATATGGACACCTCATCTACATCATTGTCCTTCCGAACCAATCCTTCCGAATGGATCTTCCAAATTCCAAATCACCCTTGCATCAATGTTTCACATACATTTGATCTGGTCACCCAATCCAGTTCAGGAATCACTCCATGAAGTGTTTAGTGAAACAATCAATAATCAGGTCCGATCATAATCTTTTCTGGAAAAGAAGCACCCTGACTATCCCCATCACTATCCCCATCTTTTCCAATGAACTCATTGATTGAGTTATTTCTATTGTGTGGAAGCTTGCGATGACATTCCATATCATTATGTTCTATGATATGAATGTTCTAGACCCTCAGGATGACCCTCCGAAGGATTTAGGGACGGTTAGTTCTACCCAAAGAGCCACACAATTTGGAAACATGTTTCAAGAGTTATTGTGGGTCCGTTAATCTTTTTTCTTAATTCACAATTTTCCTACCACCCTTGTTCTTTGTTTCCTATGTCCTTTAATTAGTATACATGTACCTTGGCTACTTCCTAACCATCACGGACTCATTCCCATTTGCTCTTTCTTCCGAATGGTTCAGTATATAAGCTAGCACATTCGCATGTACATTCCCTAGTTCAATTATCATATGTCAACTTGATTTTCTACTTACACCTGCCAAACTCGCTCCCAACTCAACTTTACCAACAACTGTATATTTTTTGAGTAAGCCCTTCAATTCAACTTTTATTAGTTAAATTCACTTCAAGGAATGTAAGATCATTGGCTGTGATCGACATGAACTGCAAAGTTCATTCGATTCACGAGATAGAATCCTTTCGGAACCTCTATCTCTTTGGAACTATGCACTTCATTCGCAGACGTTCCGAAAGTCATTCGCTTTACTGTAGGATTTCCATTTGCTTTCCAAAACCACTCTATTACTATTAGGGATGTTTCCGAACACTTTTACTAATCCAACATCTATCCACAACATTTATCATTGTTATTCGGATTCTGACATGCTGTAGCAATTCTTCGTGTAGTGGCCTTTCTTGCCACATACATAGCAGGTAACTTTCTTTTTATTTTGACCATCACCTTTGGAGGTTTTGCCAGCGCTGCTACCCCCTGCATTCTTTTTGGTAGGTTTTCATCCCTTCCATTGTATAGAGAATGCCATTGTCACGATCATGATTTGTGTCTTACTTCACCTTCCGAACCCCCAAATTGTTTATTAGGAATCCGAACCATCAACAATTTTGTTACACATGTGCCATTCAATATTTCATCACCCTTAACACCATGATTCACCCTGATAACATCACAATGATCCAACCAATAGATCAGGTCCTATCATTACCCTTTTCTCACAAAAGAAGCATCTACACTACCCCCATCAATATCCCCATCTATTTCTAGGAACTCAATATCAGGGTTGATTCTATGCTTCCAAAAGCTTATGGTGACAGGATATACGATTTAATATGTTGATGTGTTCATCTCTGACATTCAGGGTCGTTGTTTAAAGAAATAGCACAAGGATTCCTCTATCCAAAAAGCCATGTGATTCAGAAACAAGTTTCAGGATTTATTTCTAGTTCATTAAAATCTTTTTTCTATTCACAATTTTCCTCCAACCCTTGTTCTCTATTTCCTATGGCTGTTAATTAGCATACATGTACCTTAGCTACTTTTTGATCCCCATGGACTCCTCCCCATTTGCTCCTGCTTCCGAACCATCTAGTATATAAGTAACACATTCACATGTATGTTCCTCAGTTCAATTATTGTACGTCTACTTGATTGATCTACTCCAACTGGCCAACCCGTCATGAACTATCTTGAACAGCAATTTCACAACGAATTAGGTACTCTAAAAACTTATCTACTTTTGTTTAAATACACTTCGAAAGAATGTGAAACCATTGGCTGTGATCGACATGAACTGGAAGGTTCATTTGATCCACAAGATAGAATCCTTTTGGAATATCTATCTCTTTGGAACTATGCATCTTTTTGCAGACATTCCGAAAGCCATTTGCTTTTACTGTAGGATCTTTATGCACTTTCAAATATCATTCTATTAGTATTAAAACATTTTTGAGCATTACTACTAACGCTACATTCATCTATAACATTTATCCATGATAATTGAATTCTGACAGCCGTGTTGAACCCCGATTCACCTTTAGACTCATATATTTGAGTTCAATCTGCCTGAGTCTAGACACCAGCGTGTCTACCGTGTCATTGGTATAGTTTATTGATGCAACAAACGGGTCCAGTTTCTTGGGTAACAAGTTGATAAAGTAGGTGAGGTACTGTGGTTCTGTGATGATGTGTCCTGTCTCGCTGAGTTTTCTTTGGAGTAGGTCCATCGTGGACTTGTGATCCATGATGCTCTCCCCTTCAAACTTTGAATTCACCATCTCGGTGAGTAGGACTGCTTTATTTCCCCCCGTTGCTCGCTCATGTTTTTGGCTAGAGTGCCCATGATAGGTAGTCTCTGATTATCCTCTACTTGAAATTTGATCTCAGTGTATGCCCTATCCATTCGGACATCCCATGCCCTTGCTAACTTCTTCTCTTCTGCAGTCATGTTGTTGGGGTTGACTAGGATTGGTGACAGCAGTTTTCCCATGATGAACTCCCACTATGCGAGCATTTTCAGCTGGGTTTCCATGTTGGACTTCCAGGAGAAATAGTTATCTTTAGTTAGCTTGGGGAATGATGCATAGCCGGTTGCACCGGTTGTCTCATAGTCCTTGATCTCTTCAAGGGTAAGAGGCATGTGCAATCTGAGTGTGATGTACATATCGTTGTAAAGAATGATAGACAGTTGGGTGGAGGAGTGAGTGATGAGCTAGACTGTTATGTATTGTTTTTGGCAGCTAGTAAAGTGCGGGGCCCATAACCTGTTAACAATGTAACCTTAGTGTCAAGTCAAACACTAATTGTTATTGTTAACTACCTGTTAACAAAGTGACTATCAGATTTAGTTAGTAAAACTAAAGGAACTTGTAAGAGAACTAGTTGCTCACCCTTAGTGTCAAGTCAAATACTAAGGGGAGCTGGTCGTGCTACTATACTAATATATATAAATTGTGACCCCTTTTGCCCAGAGTCTGTGTCACATCCTGATGCTGTGACTTCGCATGATGAAACAGGAATATGACAGCAAGGGGAAACATGAGTGTGTGGGCTGGGGATGGAATAGAACAAAGATGGAAAACTAACAATAGTTCCAGAAGAAAAGGATCAGATATTTAACTTGTACTCCCAAGATAAAGCTTATATTGAAACACAAACCAGCAACCACATCAAAGTATGCCACAGTGATTGAGGGGGAGAGTTCTTATCAAAGGAAATGATTGCACATTAAGATGTGAAAGGCAGGATCAGGGAGCTTACCATTCATGACTCACTGGCACAAAATGGCACTGCTGAATGAGGCATGCAAACTTGTGGTGAACAAACATGTGCCCTGCTGCTGGGATCAGATCTACCCAGATTCTTGTGGGAACAAACCATGAGACACACACCATGGATTCAAAACAGAACCTTGACCTGTGCTCTAAATGACATAACACTATATGAAGCACAATACAAGAGGAAACCACACCTAGATGGAATACAGGAATTTGGAGCAGCAGCCTATGTCAAAGACCTCAAAGCAGGGAGGCTAGATTCCCATGCACAAGTTGAGCAATTTGTAGGATGTGATTCTGAATTGAAGGGATATAGGACCTATTGGCCCACAAAACACATCATGTCAGTTGAAGGAAATGTAGTGTTCAGTGAAAATAATGTACACACAACCAACAATTCAGTAGCAGTCCTGGGTGATGCACAGGCTGAGGGGGATAGAAATAGAATCATCCATGCATCACTGCCAATTAACCTACTAGTACTGGCTCAACCCAAACTGCAGAATGATCTTGAACACCTGGAACTTGACACATCTTCAGATGACTCACTGTATATTAATGAACCTGCACTTGAATCTCATGATGAGCAGCACCTCAGACATAGACAATACACAAGAAAGCCACTGGGAGCATATTGTACCATGCATAAAGGACATGTGGCCACTATTGCTCAGACAGGTGACCTTAAACCTGGCAAAAGGCACTAAACTACTTGTGGAAGTAGGCCGATGCTTCGCACGGCAGGTCCGATTCCCCCTCCCCACCCTCCCAGAAATTTCTCTTGTTTTTTTCTTTGCACAGCTTATACATTTATGCTACCAAGGCAAGTATTTGGTTTTGGATGCCTTCAAGGTCACTAATAGCAGTGAATACTACCACCGGAAGAGTAGAAGATGATTAATAAATACTATGTTTGTATCAACACATGGGTTTTCATGTTGCTTTACCTTAAGAATGGGTTATATATATCCATGGATAATCCAGGTTATGTACTTACAAATATATTGAGGTATATGAAAATGTAAGAATTCGGCTGCCAGTTATATACTCACAAATATATTGAGATATATGAAAATATACCATGTGATTTATATTTGCACTTTCAGCAGTCTTTACTGATCATTAATAATTGTACTTGTATTTGCTATTGTGTATAAAAAGGATAAGACAGGTTCATATGGTGTATATTGTAGAAAGGCAGCACAACTAGAGCTATAAATAAATGAAGTTCAGTATCCTATCATAAGCTGATATTAATAAGAAATAGAGTAGAAATTTTGATATATTTTATTTGAATTTATTTGACTTGTTTTTGAGATTTTCTTCAAGTTTACTTGAGGCAATCTTTAAGCGCCTAAAAGATAATCTAAGCGAGATGTAAATTCTAGCGCGGGGGATGCGCTGATGCGGAATCACAATATCAGCACTTAAAGTTCGCGTACAGAGATGCGGACTTGTAGATAGGTAGATAGTGAGAACTTAACGGTTTTGGGATGAGCACTGAGTTGAATAGAGTCCTTGAAATGATGACGAATGGCCAGTGACGATTCGTTAACAAAGCAAGGGTAGCAAAGATATCAAGCAAAGATGTAGAGATTGTAACAGAGATGTGGAGGTTTACTGCCTTAGATTCTGAAGAAATTTACAAGCGTACATATAGTGAGAGCTAGCTAATAATTGTCCTTTGTGTTCCCAAGAAGAATATTGGGGCGATGGAGCGATTCTGGGGGTTGGAGACTACATGAGGGAAAGAATGCACAAAAATGTACTAAAAACATGTTTAAAAGTTCTGAAACAGATCATGGTGTGGTAGGAAATGTAGATCATGTGTTTCACTACTATACTGAGCCAAAAGAACAAGAAAAATCAATGAGAAAATTTCTGAAACTCCATTTTGAAGCTCCGGGTGCTTGTTTAAATGAAATCGAAGCGATCGGTTTTGTTCATGGATCGGCGACGATAGGGGTGATCAGGAATGGAAGTTGGAGTGTTGTAAGGGTGGATAGAAGTGTTTCAGAGCCACGCGGGGCTCGATCGGTGGCTATTGGAACCTGTTTGTGTCTGAAGCACATATATGCGCACGTTCGTCCCTGCATTGCCTCGGGGATCGTTCGCCAAGTGATCCTAAAGATGTAAACAGAATGTATTCTAAGGCCCAAGGCCTTGAATTCTCATTAGTAGTGTTTTTATAGTGTTTTTGTTGTGTTATTCTGCGCGGCGCTACTGATGCATCAGTAGATTATGTAATATGACCTTTGTGCGGTAGATAGATAAATAATAACAGATATATTAGACATACCCCCCTAAATCCCTTCTCATTAAATACATAAGTTGAAGGGACAATGAATGTGATGTTGGGGGGTTGGCAAAGAACAAGCTGCATTGGTTACTATCCATGATGCTCTAATCAAGGTGGAAGATTGCATATTGAGAGATTACATGTTGGGTGTTGTAGTTGTCCAATGTTATTGTTGGCTGTAGTTAGTAATAAACCTCCATATAATAGCAGCAGTGGGTGACATAATGGGTAGTAACACATTAGCAAGGCACATACATTATGTATAGAGACATTGTCTAGCCCAGCCAGTCTATACCACATCTAGGCTCCACATCTGGGGGTCCATGGGAGAGAACATTCGCATGAGATTGCTTGTCAAAGCCACTCCTGACAAAGGAAACCTGTCCAAGAGCCCTGCCAAAGTACAGGTTTGAAGGGGAGTTCATCAGACAAGCTGTTCATGGGAGTACAGGCAGGCATTGAGTCAAGGGAACAGTCCAGCTGCATAACCCTCCTCATATGAGGCACAACATGGGAACAGGAGTCTTGAAGTCATATCAGAAGTTCTACCTGAAATCACTGCCATCCTTGTTAACTCTTGAAGGTTAGGGGACAGCTTACATACCAGTATTCATCTGAAGCCAAAGTACATAGAGTTTGGTGACTTGATAGTTGAAACATTATTTCTCTTATATCATTGCAGGGAATTTACTTATAGACCCACTGTCTTCTGTTGCCCATTTCACCAGTCAAACAGCATCTAAAACATCAGAGTCATAAGCAAATACATACGACAATGGTTAATCTAAGTCACATGAGTCTAGTGTATTTTGATCTCTTCTTTGGGCCTGCAAAGTGACATGAGGCTGGTACAATCTACAGAAATCTGTAAGATACTCACCTATCTTGGGTGTTGGTAGCTACAGCTCACAATCACAAGTCATGTCATCCATTGGTGACTCAGATTCCCTCCTTGTAGACTCACTTAAGCTATTCTTTCTTCTCAATCACTAGCAGATGCACTGAATGCACACGAGGAGGAAATATACAGTACAACACTTTCATTTCTTGAGTCTTCCTTTCCAACCATCGCCTTGCTCTTTACACCGCTGTCTGTTGCCAAGCCCATTCCAGTTGTCAATGCAGGACCTGAGCTGCTGACCTCAACTCTGCACCTTCCCCATTGGAGCCAAAAAATGAGCCTACACGGCTGCCCTACGTGTTGGAAGGCATTTCCAACGGTGCGACGAATGAAACGACACGTCAGGGTCCATAGAATCCACTCACCGCCCCATCCTTGTTACGACGCGTCAGACACGCGACTCAGGCCGCCGGAAACCCAGCGACCATACAGACCGCAGGACACACATGCCATAGTGGAGGACGCATGTCACGATGTGTCAGACACGCAACCCAACGCGTCGGACGCGCGATCCAGGCCGCCGGAAACCCAGCGACCACGCAGACTGTCGGACACATGTCACAACGTGTCGCACGAGCGACCTAGGTCACACGAACCTGAGCCGCTCGACCCTCACCCAGCCACTCAATCTGCGCACATTTGCGCACTCGCAAGCTTCTCGCGCACGCATTCAGTTTCTCGCGTGCACTCCTATTCAGCCTCATGTTCAAAAGCATCCACGCTGCACGCTTGTACTTCCGCATTCTCATTGCGCCTCGCGTCGCGCCTCATGACCCATCCCGCGTCACACACCACACGCGCGTGTCATTTTCGTCAACAATGCATCATGTGTCACGACACATCAACCGCACGGACAGCGCCGCACAGAGACCAGCACACATCCAGGCGGACGGACATGTGTTACGAGATATCGGACACGCAACCTAGGCCACGCGACTCCCACAAGATTCTTCATAACCCGCCGCCGGACACACATCACCACGTAGAGGACACGTGTCGCGATGCGTCGGGCATGCGATCTACACCGCGGGACCCCCAGATAGTAGCAACCTTACCTGGAACACCACCAGCAGTTTCCTCTCCTCACGAAACATTGATCCCATGGACAGCGCCGTGTATAGCTCAGTGCCAGGATCCACCAACCCATTTGTTCCCAAAGCCTAGCGCCGCCCCTATTTGTGCTGTCTATGCGACGATCAGCACACCTGCCGTGACATGTCAGGACACGCCAGCTGCATGCGCAGTGTCGCATAATGATCAGCCATCTAAGAGACTGTGTAGATCACCGGACACACCTCACGACATGGAAGACACGTCTTACGACGCATCAAACACGTGACCTGAGCCACTTAAACCCCACCCAGCCACTCAGTCCACGAGTGGCCCATCAGTGTAGACCGCTACACCTTCAAATATTTTTTGATCTCCACCCCAAAAACGCCTATGGATTGGAGTCCGACGCCGCCCCATAAACCTACTTGCAGCCACCGTCATCGTCAGTCACCAGCGTTGTACGCAGTGACTTCCCTATTCCTTAACCTGTTGCCAGCGTTCTACGCAGCAACTTCCCTCTTCCTTGGTCTACCTTCCTTGGTACACCTTCCTTGTCACCAGCATTCTACGCAGTGACTCTTCCTTGGTCCACCTTCCTTGGTCCACCTCCCTTGGTCCACCTCCCTTGGTCCACCTCCCTTGGTCCAGAGTCCGACGCTGCCCTCTAAACTTACTTGCAGCCACCGTCATCGTCAGTCACCAGTGTTGTACACAGTGACTTCCCTTCTCCTTAACCTTTTGCCAGCATTCTACACAGTGACTTCCCTCTTCCTTGTTCTACATTCCATGTTACCAGCGTTCAACACAGTGAATCCCATCCTAGGATCCGTCGCTCCCCTCATTTTCCCTCCTCAGATGTCACAAGTGTTTAGCACAGTG
>QMFG01002954.1:0-10482 GCA_003314545.1 Ramaria sp. MG151
GTACAACGCGGCGTGAATGCCATTAACCTCCAGCCCGAGTGGTGTGCTCTAAGGCCTGACGCATGCGATCTTGTCTTCTAATACAGTCGTTGTCGTACACCTTAATTCTCAACTGTTTGCGATAGTTCTCTATCCCATAGAAACTGTTCCTGTGCTAATGTTAAGCGCGTCGCGCCAGAGAAATTCCCAATATGATAGAAAAGTCAACAATGCCACGGATATATTTCGGTCGATCACAGTAGGAGCCAGTATTTCACAACTTTCTCGACTCATTCAGGCATGTACCACGTTAAAGGTTGGTGTTATTTATAGTGTGAGGTTGCAACTTTATTGTTTCCGTCCGATAGAACAAGTAGGGTACAGGACGCCCAACAAAATCCCAGAGTGAAATTTAGTGGAGCTTTCTCACGAAATATCCGATGGTTAAGGTAACATAGATAGGTATTGAATGGGAAAAAAGAGTGTGAGCTGATCGATTCAAAATATGCATGCAGTCTGTCCATAGCCAAGTCCGCGCGAAACAGTGTAACGAGAGCAGTGATAGCAAAATGGCCGGATCCAGCTCCTTAAACGCTATTGGTCGGCAGTTCGAATGGACAAGGCGCTGAATTGATGGCGGTACTGGCCATCGGGTGTTGAATGAGCCCAGTGATGGTCATTTGAAGGAGAATGTAGAGCTTGAGAGCTGCAGGACGTATTATGAGCAACTGTTCACAATCTGGAACCGCGAACTCACGTGGACGAGACTGGTTGGGAGGTACGGTCTGCTTGTTACGACAACCGTTGTAGACATCTAACCCTATAACCAAGGTAAATTCATGGTCGAAGATGACATAAAAACGTGCCAGAAAGCGTACAAGTCTGATCCGTATCATTTATAGCAGTATAATTGAATGTGACAGGAAAAACGAGGGGAGTAAATGCCTTGGCAGGAAGCGTTTTGCTTCCGATATCACCAGCGCCGATTTGTTTGTTCGTGTCCGAATCGTATATCTGGACATGGATATGACTGAAATGCAAGGGGAGGAAGTTAGCGGTGGTGTCGACCTGCAAATCTAAGTTGGTGTCGAAAGTGAAGTTCGTTGGAGTTCTTGAGAAGACGACGTTGTTACTCCCGTTGAGTGGCGTGTCACTATTGAACGCAAAGCCAGGCACGCGAGGGATGGTGAATGCGAGCGTGATGCCAACTATGACACACACGCCGAAAAGGATACACACAAATAATTTGCGCGTGAGCCAGCTGATACCACAAAATCCGTATTCGTCACGACGGAAGGCACGCCACTTAGTGGCGAACTTCTCGTTACGAATTTCACGCCTTCCGGACTTGGTCATTTCACGCAGCTCCGAAGTTTTCCATTCAGAGCCAAGAGCGGGTACTGTAACGAGCTCGACAGGGCCGGTACCAGTACCAGACTCTGATCCAGGGGTTTCTGGTTTTGACGCACCCGCGGGAATTTGGTGATATCTGTTAGAAAATATGTAAATGGTTGATATAATATAAACAAGTGCACATACCCTGTGGCATTGGTAACAAACGCAGAGCTATATCTTGGTCCAGCGTTGTTGAAATCGGCATAGACGTCCCAACCTTCGTCTTGGACGCCTGGAGAGAGGTCACCATGGTGCAGTGGTAATTGCTCATCAGTACCACCCTTTACGGGTGCCTCTCTCCCTGGTGCAAAGAATGATGTTCTGTTGTATCCAGCCGAACCAGCAGTCCCACGGTGCCCAGGAGGTCCCATGTCACCTGTGAGAAGATCGGCGCTATTCTGAGACAGGCGATTCGGGTTGAAGGCTGAAGAGGTGGATGAATCCATGCGGGGTCGGTGTCCTGTTGGCAATGTAGATGGCTGCTGGTGAGGAAGGGCATAGTTGGGATCGAAGGAGTCCCTACGCTCCTGGGAGTCATAAAATGACGATACGTTTGATGGACGGCCACCAGCCATCGTAGTCATGCTCGTACGCTATAGAGGTTGGTCAATAGGTAAGGTCGACCCTGGGATGGGAAGACCGGCTCACCAATTGGTGCAGGCTGGTCACAGACTCACACTGTCACACTAGTCACGCACTAGGACTTACTTCAGAATGGAGGTCTGTTCGGTTTGCTCGAACTATACTGTATTGCAGACCACTGAAGTGTTGGAATAGGTGATAAATGCACAATCGGCACTCCTTTCGAATTTTGAGGTTTTATCGCTTCTCCGTGAGCTGGAGAGTGAGCAATTGGCTGAAATGCGCACCGCACTGGCAGTAAAGAAGGAGCAGGCTGAGAATGGCCAACCAGACTTGAGTACTCTTCCAAACCAGCCACCTATCCCAGAGGTCTGTGAAAACCTGAGGACAGTAGAATTCGAAGTGCGTCTCTACAACATTTATGGAATTGAAACACTCTCGATCATTGGATGCTAGGCTATTGCATATTTGTCTGCGTCGTATCAGCCGGTCAATCGGCAGACTCCCCATGAGATACAAAAATTGACAAAATGTCTTGCACCCTATGGACTCACAAAAGGCGAGAAGCTTCAAATTGTGAACTTAGTGCCTACCGAGCTTGTTGAGCTATATGTTGTAAGCTGATCTAAATATTTTGGTCGCCTCTCATGTTATTTTGCATGTTAGATCGTGGAAGAACTAGAAGACCGTCTAAGCGGACAAATCGACGACATCCTGGCACTAGTGCGCGACTCGCTTTCTCAAACCTCCAATCCACAAGCTGCCGAAATTCCTGGCGCAATGGATGCGCAAATACCGAAGGATGAAGATGCTGAAGGTGAGATTGTTGGAGACCTGGGAGATCCTGACACAGAAATTCTTGCCGAGGACTGGGATGAGAGTGGAATGATGGACTTTGTAGATACTGAAGGTGTATTTGAAGGTGATTTAGATGTAGAAGACATCGATGAATAACACACGCCTTGAACCTGTTCCAGTGATAGGAATAGGGGACCTGCGTGCTGGTTCTAAAGCAAGGCTCCGCACCGGCAATCACAATTGAGATGCCAGGCTATACGAGATCAATAGGCGATGTAACGTCCCTTATCTACAGTGGTACATTCCATGCGTAATGATCCAGACATCTAGTCTAAGCGTAACGCATATCGCACAGTCCAATAGATGTCTTGAAAGACTGTTGGTTCTAATAACTTGGAGAATAAAGATCAAGAGTCATGGGAAGATCACCCCGCTATTGTTTTGAGAACCACGCACCCCGCAGGTCATTGCTTCTCAGCCACAATGGACTCTGACCCCAGAAGATGCGAGATAGCTTGGGGGTAGGGGATTGAGAGGAGGCTGATAAGGAGGTGGCGGAGGAGCAATGTCCGGATCAGGCGCTTCACCGTCCCTTAAGTCTGCATCAACAGCTTCGTTATCCTCAAGGTTTGTAGGGTTGCAATACGCAACACATCCCAATGCTGCTATCGTCAACAAAAACAAGACTTCATGAAAAAAAGAATCGAAGATGTGCATATCATAAGAATCAGCACCAGGGTTGAATACGCCCGTTTCACGTACGAGCCGCAGCAACCCCCCCAATTATAACACGCGTCTCCGACGGCGCTGATGATGTATTAGCTGGGGCGGCGTGAGCGTTATTACAGATGCAAAGCAACTGTAGCAAGATACAGAGGCAGATAATGATGGATCCCCCGGGTCGGAAATTGTCATCCATGACAAAATGACTAGAGTGAAGTATGAGTCTAGGGCCCTTGAGTCAGATTTATTTTATACCCACTCATAGTCCAGTGCTTCATAGCATCTATGTGACTGGTGCCAGGGTTACGGACAATTTCGCTCACGCATGAGGCGCGGCGTAGGCTTAGTTCAAAAGGCTGTTCCAAGGAGGCGTTGCATCGGTTAAGGAATTCTTATGCGAGGATAACCATGATGACGTGCTTTTGCGTACAACAATATTTCTCGGAAAGACTTCCGTGCTGTGCTAGCGTGTACAGCTACCACGGCTATAGCAGAATCTGGTCAAATACCGAGAAGAAAACAGCAAAACTGAGTAAAAGGAAAATAAAGGAAACGAGAAGCTTTTAGACATCAAAGCTTCTGATGAAACATTGGAGCTTGAATTATTTATCTGCCGCACTCGGCAGTCCCCGAGGCGCTTGCCTTGAGCTTCATAATGCTCTGGCTGGCACTGCCGTTTATCACCACAATATTTACACTCTGGGCATCAAGTAGCTGGCTAGACACGCACAGAAAAACCCTCAAAGAGTCCTCTAGTTCGAAGAGAAAGGTCATATTAGGCTCACTCAATATTCACGGTAGGAACGCAGTGAGAAAGCGGTTTGTAGGTTTTTTTCACCCATATTGGTGAGCAGGTGGCCATAACAATCATATAAAATTCCCATTGTCTAATTCTATCAGCAATGCCGGTGGAGGCGGAGAACGGGTCTTATGGAGTGCTATAGCCTTCTTGCAGCGGACAGAGCCGGATGTCATCAACGTCGTCTACTCAGGTGACATTGGCGTTACGAAAGAAGACATTATCGAAAAAGTTAAAGTGAGTCCATATAACTCGGGTATATTGGTTTTAAAGGATTGAGACAAAGCGTTAAGACACGATTTGACATCGCACTTAATCCGACATCTCTATGCTTCATTTTCTTAGGATCTCGTCATCTGGTCGAGGACGCTACCTGGCCTAGATTCACCCTATTAGGGCAAAGTTTAGGGTCGGTTTACCTTGCATGGGAGGCTATGTCGAAGCTCATTCCTGATTTATTTATTGGTAACCAAATAAAAATTTGGCACGTTATGTCTCACAGCTTTTATTTGAGTAGATACGATGGGCTACGCTTTCACCTTTTACATTGTCCGACTCCTCGGAGAGATTCCAGTCGGTGCATATGTACATTACCCGACAATTAGTACTGAAATGGTGCACCGGGTTCGATCGCACACAGCATGGCACACTAATTCTGCGGCTATATCGTCATCCACAGTCCTCACTGGAATTAAACAAGTGTTAGTTCTTCAGTGTCTTCTTATTACTGTCACTGAATACTTGCCTTAGATATTACCGTATATTTATGTTTTATTATTCCCTTTCGTTGCATAACGCATCCTTCCTCATGGTCAACTCAACATGGACGAAGAATCATGTTGACGCTGTGCTGGATTACGCTACGAAAGACACGCTGCTTGTGACTATTCACTCAATTCTTGCCCACCTTGCTCGTAACATCTTGACGGTATTGCGTACCGAAAACGTTATCCACCTTCCTACTCAAATTGTGTATCCCCCTTGCGACACAAAGCAGATGTCGACTTTCCCACTTACCCCACGTAGCAGAATTATACTCAGCCTTGCTCAATTTCGGTACGAGGTTCGGAAATCCCTGAGACAGATATGACTAATGCAATGAAAAGTCCAGAAAAAGACCATGCTGCACAACTGCGCTCTTTAGCCGCGCTTTTTGAAATTCATCCCGAATATCGGTCTGGAGGTAAAGAAGTCATGCTGGTGCTCATGGGTAGTAGCCGCAATGCAGAGGATGCCGCCCGAATTGAAACATTGAAGACGTTAGCCAGAGAACTTGGTACCGAGGCTAGTATTCACTGGGCATAGTTCGGAATCGAGGTCTTAATGTGAAACTCTAGGCGAACGTCGACTTCGTTGTAAACGCACCGTATCCCGTTCTGCTAGATTATCTTAGCCGGGCGAGTATTGGTTTCAGTACCATGGTGGATGAACATTTTGGGATCAACGTTGTAGAGTTCATGGTCTGTTTTTGGAGTCTTCTGTCGTTGAGTGACTTGCTTATTGTGGACTGGACACCTAGGCTGCTGGACTGATACCAGTCGTCCATGCATCTGGAGGCCCATTACTCGACATTGTAGTCCCCCAAAATGGGGCACGCACCGGTGCGCCCTGCCGCTGGTTTGACATTACCCTGTTTGTAACACTACTTATCATACAGGTTTCCACTGTACATCTTCCATCACGTTCGCTGAATCTCTGCATAAGGCGCTAAGCCTATCTCCGGAGGAAGACTTGGCTATGCGTAAGAGGGCTCGGAGACATGCTGTGGAATGTTTCTCTGAGAGAGTGTTTGAGCTCTCCTGGGAGAGTGGTTGCTGGTTGGAGTGGAGAGAAAAGCTTGGGTTGGGACAGTCAGGAAAATAATGTCAAAATGTGTAAACTTACTGCGACATTCGTTATTCTCGTCTATTACTGAGAGTTTTGAAGGTACTGAGACCATCATGAATAGGTATCAGATGTCCAAGAACCCCAAAATCCCAGATTTGATGCAAGAAAAAGGGTGTTATAATATGCGTCACTTGGCTTAAATGCTTTAGCTCCGGAATCAACGAGAAAAGTGGGATGAAAGACGTTAGCAATTCATACACACCCTTTGTAAACGTTCTATATGCGGAAATACCAAGAAAAAAATCACAAGCTGGAGTCAAAAGAACTCCTTACAATATGATGCATAACATGGTTAGCTTTTGCTGATATGTTTGAGTGTACCAGTCTGGCCAAGAAGAGATGTATTGAATTTCTGTCAAGGATGTGTCAACTCTAAGCTTTGATTAGACAAATATACATACAAATAAACATGGTGGAGGGAACAATTATAATGGGTATCAGGTTCAGACACCAAGAGACAGAGGAAAGGAAATGATGTGTAGGTGTTAATCAGAGAAAGTTGACTCCTCATTCTCATTTATATCCTGATCCCTAAATGGTGAGGCCCCTACTACTAATGATCAAACTCAAACTGGATACTTGTTTTCTTGTACAACTGGTGGATATACAATATCATAGGTTAGTACTAAGGGCACAGTCACCCAAGCTTCAGCACTGCAATCCTGGTGGGTGAAAAGAATGACCAGACCAGGATTTGATCCCAGGGCTATAGCATACAGTGACTCACAAAACTGGTCCAATGTTTGGCACTTTTCACTTGCTCCAAAATTTATGAATTAAATAAAAATCTATAAAATCTGAGAATATTCTCGCATATACCCTTGCATCTCAGCTTTCAGTTGGTCTCCTCACATTTATGTAATAATTTTTATTGGTTGAAATATTGCAATTTTTTGACAGTGACTCATTGGACCAGTTTTGTTGTCTTCAAATGTGTGATTACAATCAGAGGTATAGTTAAATTTGTATGGTCACATGACTTGTGTCAGAGTTATAATTGGGTCATGTGATCACAAATAGTTCAACATTGAACCAATAGACCATAACAATCTTCTTCAACAAACTATGAAATCCCTCTCTCCTGTTCAAGTTGACTATATCCTTTCTCAGCTTGATGCTAGCCATTCCACCTCCCATATTCAACTCTCTACTGGTGTAGGCCATGCCACCATCTGCAGACTTCACTCTAAGCACTGCCCTGACCTCCCAAAAGCTGTTGGAGGATGCCTATCCGAGCTTTCTCCTGCTAATATTTGACATGCTGTCTGTCAGAATCCAAATATCAGTGATAAAAGATATAGATAAATGTTGGGTTAGTGAATCTGTTTGGAAATATTCCTAATGATGATGGAATGGTTGTGGAAAGTGAATGGAAATCCTACAGTAAAAGCGAATGGCTTTTGGAACGTTTGCGAATGAAATGCATAGTTCCGAAGAGATAGAGGTTCCGAAAAGATTCTATCTCATAGATCGAATGAACTTGGCAGTTCATGTCGATCACAGCCAATGATCTTACATTTTTTGAAGTGGAGTTAACTAATAAAAGTGGAATTGGAGTGCTTACTCAAATATAAAGTTGTTGTTTAAGGTGAGTTGAGGACGAGTTGGCAAGTGTGAGTAGAAGAATCAAGTTGACATACAATAATTGAACTAGGGAACATACATGCAGATTGTTTGGCTATATACCAAAGGATTCAGAAGAGAAAGTGAATGGGAATGAGTCTGTGAGGATTGGAAAATAGCCAAGGTACATGTATACTAATTAAAGGCCATAGAAAATAAAGAACAATGATGGAAGGAAAATTGTAAATGAAGAAAAAGGGATAATAGACTATTACCAGCTCCTGAAACATGTTTCTGAATCATATGGCTTTTTGGGTAGAGATAGCCATGCCTAAATCTTTTGGAGAGTTATTATGAGAGTCTAGAACGTTCATATCATCAAGTCTGATGATATGACATGTCATCGCAAGCTTTGAGTGAATATGAATAACTCAATCCATAATTTTATGGTGAAAGATGGGGATAGTGATGGGGATATTCAGGGTGGTTCTTTTCTAAAAAAAGAATATGATTGGACCTGACCAATGATTGTTTCACAGGGATTGTTTCACTAGATGGAGTGTTTGAGTCGAAATGATAGATAAAAGAGTTGTTGGATAAAATTGATGGGAATGTGGGTATGTTGCTTCGGAAGGAATTGTTTGGAACGAGGACGATGTGAATGTAATGCCCAAATTATGATTGTGACACTGTCCACCTTATCAGCTCTCAAAAAGCTGAAAAGCAGTACAAGTTACCAGGACCCTTCAGGATATCATCAATGCACCTCTCTCCACTCAAACTATGTGCAGGAAGCTGAAAGAAGCTGGATTAAAGGCTGTGGTGAAGAAGAAATGGTCTATACTCTCCCAGAGACATAGGAAGATTTTGCTATTGCTCACCAGCATTGGACTGTAGAGGACTGGAAGAGGGTTGTGTGGTCAGATGAGACAAAGGTCAATAGGCTAGGGTCAGATGGTAAGAAATGGACTTGGAAGAAGGCAGGAGAGGGGCTGAGTAATAGACTAGTTGAGGGAATGTTAAAATTTGGTGGAGGTTCTGTGATGGTTTGGGGCTGTATGACATGGGATAGGCCAGGATATACTGTCAAGATTGATGCAAGGATGTATGGGGATCTCTATGTCCAGATTTTGGAGGAGGATCTTCAGTATAGTCTGGAGCACTATGGTAAAACTTCTGCAAACATTATTTTTCAACAGGATAATGATCCAAAGCATACCTGCAAAAAGGCCAAGGAATGGTTTGCAAACAACCATTTTGAGGTTCTTTTATGGCCAGCACAGTCTCTAGATGTTAATCTAATTGAGCATCTGTGGAGTCATCTGAAGAGGAAGCTTGAAGAGTACAATCAGCTACCAGGAGGGATGATAGAGCTTTGGGAGAGGATACAGGAAGTTTGGGACAAGATAGAGTCTCCAGTGTGTCAGGGATTGATTGAGAGTATGCCTAGGAGGGTTTTAGCTGTGCTGAAGGCAAAGGGGGGATATACCAAATATTAATTATAATGAGTTTTTGATCATCTAGACAAGAGTAACAAAACTGGTCCAATGAGTCACTGTCAAAAAATTGCAATATCTCAACCAATAAAAATTATTACATAAATGTGAGGAAACCAATCAAAAGCTGAGATGCAGGGGTATCTGTGAGAATATTCTCAGATTTTATAGATTTTTATTCAATTCATAAAATTTGGAGCAAGTGAAAAGTGCCAAACATTGGACCAGTTTTGTGAGTCACTGTATATAGCTATGGTGTTAACCACTACACCATCTAGTCCACATGGGTAACCTTTCAGGTTGACTCATTGAGTGTCAACAATATGTCATACATATTGAGTACAGAGCCTTTACTTAGTTATCAGATTGCCAATACTACTCATAATGTCAGCACCCCCACCGCCGAACCGAACCCCCAGCCCTTTGGGCCCGAATCCCCGTTCACCTCAAATATGTTTCATATCCATCCCATCTGTTTGATCTCCTTTTGCGTAGCTTACGACCCTGACCTCGGTCATCCGGTCTCCGGTCTCCGATCCCCAAACCCCTCCGTATATAAGCTATTCGTTCATGTACATGAAAATCAGTTCTGATATCAACTAAGATACCTTAATACATTCTACTTTAATCTCTATGCTCCTTCGTCCCTCTCGCTAAGGTCACGCCTGAACTTCGGGTGACCTCGGGCCTCGTCCAAAATACGGGACAGGACTCTGAGCTGGCGCAGCACATAAGCTGAAGCCAAGTCCTATCTGACCCGTTCGCTGAGCCTCGGCCCTCCTTGGCAACCCGACCCGAACCTCAGTCGACTCTATATTGAGTCTCAACCTTCACTCTGCCTCCGCTAAGATTCAGTTCTTAACAGTATATCAGAACTCTCGAAGCTCAGACAGTCCTTATGACCCTGACCACCCGATCCACTGCTCGAAACCAAATCAGTAGAGCAATACCCTCCGTCTTCGAGCTAGGAACTCTCCGACCCCAACTCTGTTGTTTCAACACCGAAACATGCCCCTTTGCGATCATTTGGTTCCTGAGGGACACATCGAGGAGGTCCCTGATGACCCTGAACCATATCGCGAACCCTCTGACAATGATCCGAACCCCAACCTGAACCCTGACCCCGACCCTGACCCTGACCCACCGTCGGACAATGATGCCAATGTCAGAGAATCCCTTGCCAAGGCTCTCTCCAAGATTGCAGACCTCATGGGTCCCCAAAAAACCAAATCCTCGAAAGTGAAAATTCGGGAACCCGAT
>QMFG01002955.1:9893-21005 GCA_003314545.1 Ramaria sp. MG151
CGCCGTCGCTCTCATGTGCTTAAGGAATCAATTGACGCTGGTGACAGACAGCCGCAACTCAGATCGCGTCCAATGGTCTCTACGCAAACGCTGGCACACCGACCAGTTGCAGAATCACGGAGCAAGCGTCGTGAACACATCCCTTTTGAAATTGACTCATAATGCGACGGCGCTGGAGCAGACGGGACTGGCGTCTCGTGCGGCCGCATAATTTCCTGAGATGCGGCTTCTTTCTCCCCTCCTCGGGATTGCGGAAGTAAGCACATCCCTATACACATAGTATAGTCTGGGCGTCGCTGGCTCAGCGTTTTCTTGGCACAGCGAGTCCAGTACAGACTTTGCTCTTCTTGTTCTCGCTGCGTAGCTCGGTAGCCATCGAATCTAGGTTTCTGGATCCACATTTATGATGTTCTTAATCTATCCATAGAATCGGTATTTCCGGAACAGGTCCACTAGACAATGACTCCACCCTAGTCCCGTTCTTCGTATACATGAAAATGTCTCAGCTGCATACTCCGGCAAGTAGCTATGGGTGATAGTTTGATGTCCTATTTGACTGATCTGTATTCTCGCACTTCTTTAATCGCCATGGCTTAATGAAAATTTGGCACAGATCGATAATGTTGTAGGTACATGTTGTCGTGCCAACCCGCATGGCCAGTTGGATATATATATGGTTCGTGCAGTGGGCTGCTCTACCTCAGGTCCTCAGCTCACCACTCTAGCTACATACCACCCCTCGACATCTAAGACAGCCTCCTATAATGTCATCTCAGCTCGACGCTGCATCTATCATCCAGGCGCAAGCAGATAAGTAAGTGATCAGCATTGTGCATCCTGCAAGACCTCACCACGCGCCAACCTAGTATGGCTTTCAACTTTGTCCTCGTCGCTTCTACCGGTAATCAGTGACGATCATGTGGGATGACAAGCCTTTCAAATATTTGACAATAGCCCTGTTCGCGTTTGACACGCTCCTCAGTTTGGCAGCTGAGATAAGACAAATCTGGCAACGGAAATTTAAACTGGGCACCGTTCTCTACATCCTCTCTCGCTACGGGACTCAGGCTGTCTTCGTCATCGAAGTATATGGAGTTTTCTTCCCTCTTTCACTTCAGGTGTGTCTTATGACTTTCTTATATAACATAAATGCTCACCGTAATGAATGCCTAGTATGGTTTCACAATTTTCTGCAAATTTGAGAGACTCATATCAGAGCAGGACATGTAATATCCTGGGAAAGCTTCTCGAAGCTATGTTCATCGCACCTTTAATAGGAGTGCAAGGTACCAACTTTTAATATTCCTCAATTTAGGGACACTCATGCAATCACCTCATCTAGGCCTCCTTCTAGCAAGGGCTTACGCAATCTCCACTCGTAGTAAAATAGTCTTGGGAGTACTTGGATTTCTACTTCTAGGTGATATTATAGTTACATTGGTATGTTTCAGTCCAGCCCTCAGTAAAACTAGGATGTATTAATCAGAGCATATTATAGTTTCTACTTATCATCAACACTTGTCGCGTCCCCACTTCGCAACGATCACTGTGAGTGTCCTCACATCCTGTTTTCAAATTATCCTAACCGATTTTAAGGTGTAAGAACCCCTGCATTTCCCTTTGACATTTCACTAAAGAATTTACCATAGTATTAATTCTTAATGGGGTCCTCACCATATTCTTTGACACAGGTGTTGTTGTGGTGACCCTTTCACACACCATTCAACCCTTCAGACTTCAGCAAAGGCTTGAAATTAGGAAAAAGCACTCATTGACTAGGCTGCTCCTTGAGCAAGGTGAGTGTTTGGTCCTTATGGCTAATTGCATGCAACTCAAGCACAGACCAGGTCTTGTTAGATTTGGGTGACGATCCCACTTTTTTATTCCATTCCATCCATCTGACTGTACTACAGATTTGTCCTTACATTCACTCTCACTGACACAGTCACATTAAAGGTATTTCCACTTATGAATAATGCCAAACATACTTAGAACTGTTTTGGTTTCAGGTATTGAGAGTGAGTTGTATATTCATAACTAAAAAATACTTTGATACATACATCTCATATGGGAATAGCCTACCCTTCAAGGAATTATAGACCCACTTCAGAACTGGTGCCTATGTCCCTCCTAGTCCTATGATTTGCATGACTCAACTCATTGCACACATACAGTCTGTCTGTAATCATCCACTGCCGCTTTCACCTGGCTCTGCAAGAGAAGAACCGACATCCTCGGGGAAGCTCGACTATCCCTTCTTCTCCTGTCAATAGCTTCCGAGAAGCAGCACAAAGGGTCCACAATGCTGTGGTGGATGAGTTTGGGGACTCGTACTTGACCCAGTCTCTTAGGACTGGGATATCGGAGGATGAGGTGGACGATCAGGAGATGCCTCGGCCAACTGCGGAGGATGGGATCGAGCTACGGGAATTTCCTTGGGCCCTTGGAGATATAGGTGATACAGAGATGACTGCACCGGTTGCGTCAGGTGAGTAAGGATTAACTTCCTCAGATCTGGATTAAACATCTCTGTAGGATCTGGAACCACACAATGTTGATCACTGCGGCCACTGTTCAGGCCACTTTCTCGATCTGCATCTTCCACGGAATTTATGCATATACCCCAACAACCCTACTATCTCCGATTTCGATTTATACCAGCCCTTTGTTGCTGTAAAATATGTCGCTATTTATCCAGTATATTTAAAATTGTGGTTACCCCGAAATATTTTATGAAATTTGATTTTTTGGATTATCCTGTTTTTGTTTGTCAATATATTGTCTACATTTTATACGTGAGGATATATATCACACCTGCAGTATTCAGGATGTAGGCAAAAATCCTTTCTCTGACTAGAACGTAAAGCGAGTAAAGAATTAACTTCATACCGCTTTTTTAGGTATAATTATCACTTCAAGAGTCTACTATCTATCAGTCACTGAAAGTTCAACCTACATTCCGTTCCCCTCAATCGAATACGCAGATATTTGAATTGCAGTGGATCGGGCTCTCGTAAAGCCCTCCCGAGAAGGAGTCCTAAAAACTTTTATAAGGGAGATGATTCGCCTTCGCTGTGGTAGTCTCAGTTTGCATCTATAGTACTTGCATACATAGATATCGTGTTACAGTCATTGACCCCGTACAAACCCTGACATTATGGAATCCGTTTGATCGAATGGTGATTGATATTCCCCTATGCATGGGGAGTGACCTTCCTGTATCAGGGGTGACCAGAGAGAGTAGGAGGCAGCTCGAATTTCCTGATGTGTCTATCCAGAGCAATGCACCGTTCGTGATGTCGACTCTCGTAGCGTATGCAGACTAAGGAATAAATTCTGCGCGCCGTCCGCAACTCAGATCGCACTAGACGTTGACACACGAGCGACATGCGGAATCACGGAGCAAGTGTGGTGAAAACAGGCCCTTTGCCATTGACACAGGACCCAATAGCGCCGGAGGAGACGGAACTGAGATCTCATGTGGCCCGAATCAATTGACGCTGGTGACAGACACTGCTCGCCGTCCGCAACTCAGATCCGCCCAATGGTGTCTACGCAACCCTAGCACACCAAGGACATGCAGAATCACGGAGCTGGTATGGTGAACACATGCCCTTTGCCTTTGACCCAAGATACGACGGCGCCGGAGCAGACGGAACTGAGATCCCGGGCGGCAGCATGCTTTCCTGAGATGCGAGTTCATCCCGCCCTCCTTATGAATATGGCGGAAAGTGAAAAGTGAAAAGAGGAAAGAGGAGAGGGAATCCAGCGATGGGATAAGTACGGCCCATGTGCCGTTGGATGTAATAGTAGCCGGTATCCGTGTTTCAGTCTAAGAGTTTTTCGGCAAGCCTGACGTATGTTTTTTTATTTTTGGTAGGTCGGCCCTGGATGATCGGTGGGCGTTAATGTGGAGTATATGCGTGATAAATGTATTTTATATTTCCGGATTGGAGTTGTGGGATGCCGGGATAACGGAGATGTGATGAACGGTGAACGTCGAGCATTGCTCGCGGATTGCCGATTGGAATATCTATAGACAGTCGAGTGGAATGAGGAGAATTTAATCGAACAAGCGGCACGTTTGGAATTCAATCGAGTAATGAGAGAGAATATATTTTTCCTAGATAACGGTGATGGGGAGGGGTAGTGGAATTCAGAGTCTTGTATTTCTTGATAGTACACATTACTATTTAAACAGTTGTATATAACAATTATTCTCAAGTTTTTAGTTAATTATTTTGTCGGATGTTATAGAGAAAGAGTGGAGACTCAGAAAGTCTCAAACACAGACACGGACACGGACACGGACACTGATGGTGGATGTATAGCAAGAACCAAGCCACGTAGATACAAGTGGAGCCTACATGACCAAAGCGTCCACAACAATGTACTATGCAAAGGTAAACCAACACTCCCACCTGATGGGGATGCAAAACAGAATAAAAGCTCCCACCAAATAAATAGAATAAAACAGCTCCCACCAAATCTGACAATCAGATATACATAAAAAATGGTCAAGGGGTGTGGGAAGGAATGGGAGATGAAGGCTGGCTGGTGAATGAAGCATTGAATGATACTTGAGGTTCCTGAATGATATCAGCAGTTTCTGAGACAAACTGAACCTGTGCCTGATGTGGTGAACCCGCCATAACCCAATCCTTGACATGCCTCAGCATGTCATGAATGCAACGTGCAGCAATGTGACCTGATCAACCGCAACGATGACAATGACCTTCATTAGTGGGATCGCACCAATGATAACCTTTATCTTCTTGGGAACCATGACCAAATGAGGGACCTGAACCATGACCACTAACAGCTTTCCGACCTCCACCTCATCCAGATTGAGTAGCGAGGGTGTAATTAGAGGGCTCGGATTTGATAGCGACAACAGAGGAAGATGCACCAGTCAAAATTGACTTGATGTTGGCAAGAGTCGGTTCTGCCTTGGCAGTGAGAATGGAAGTGCAAATGGTATGATAGGAAGGGTGGAGGTTCATGAGGAAGAAATCCATGGTCTCTGTGTCATCAATGATGCAGCCAAGACTCTTGAGTGTCTGACAGGCAGTCTCAACAGCATGGTGGTAGATATTGATGGACTTAGCAGGGTCATGATCAATCTGATAAAAGCTTTCATGAGCCTTGAGGTGATGAGCCATGGTGGACCTCTGGAATCGTGCATTGATGACCTTCCAGGCCTCCAGTGCAGATGTCTTGCCAGACACCAAATACTGGAGCTCAGAGGTAAGACTTGACCAGATAAAGAAGGTGAGTTGCCTATCCTCTGCTCTGGAACTCTCAGGGACAGTAGCTGTGGGCTCATCTGTGATCCAAATAGCACCAACACCCATAAAAAACATTTCCATCCCTTCCTTCTAAGCATGATAGTTCCCTTCCTCAAGGGGTGGAATCTTGGAGAGCATGTTGACCTGGTTGCTGATGGATGACATGGTACAGGTGAGATGCAGTGGTGGTGAAAGAATGGTGAAAGATGGCAAAAATGATGGTGAACTGATAAGGCGCAAATAATGAGCTTCTGGTGGTATTTAGGCTAGGCCGGGGCCCATAACCTGTTGGATGTTATAGAGAAAGAGTGGAGACTCAGAAAGTCTCAAACACAGACATGGACATGGACACGGACACTGACGGCAGATGTATAGCAAGAACCAAGCCACGTAGATACAAGTGGAGCCTACATGACCAAAGCATCCACAACAATGTACTACGCAAACGTAAACCAACATATTTATCAGGAAAGGGAGGAAAAGAGGGGGAGTGAATCTAAATGGAGATGGTGGGAAGATAGGGAGATAGCGGCTCACCACCCACGAGTACAGGCTTGTGGAGTGAGTTTAAAAAGAGAATGGGGTTATGGGAAGTGTAGAGAGATATAAATTTTACCTACAGTTTGAATAGAAGGAGAATAGTATACCGGCAGTCTCTCTTTCCTTGGCCGGTTGAGTAGATATGTTGCTGTCTGTTGTAGATATCGAGATTTCAGGGTTTCGTTTGTCCCGTTCGCGACGAGAGTTAATCGTAGCTTTGGTTAGGCTCTCGTTGGTAGAGGAGCGGCTGTAGGGGGTTCGAGGTTGGATTGTGGTAAGCATTTTGTTGTTTTCCGGAAATATGTGTATTTCAACAATGCGTGTCGTGTGTATGGATCTGTGTAAGGAATATGTTGGCCTGCGCGAGGTCATGAGCTTCGGCGCGTGTGTGACTGGCCGAATATGCTGCCGATGGTGTCTGTGTGATTATAAAATCAGTGGTGATACACGTGTATACTAAAAGGTTTCTCTGTTTACTCACTGGACGTTTCAATGTTTGAATAGAAATCTTATCCGTTGGTCTATCCTTTGGTTCTCAGGGCTTGGACCGCCTTGTGCAAGCTTCAACCAGACTTCAGAGGGCGCCGAAATCCTGGAGAATAGAGGGATGCTCAAACGAAAAAATTTCTGATAAGCGTGGGGTTACGGGCAGGATAGACGTCACGGCCCGTGGCATCTATGGCCCAGTGATAATTCGGATCGGAATTCCACCTCCACTGACTGTGATAGAGCACCCAGGAAATTCCTACAATTATATCTGCTATCCATTCGTCCTGTGTCCATTCGCGTCGTGGTACGCCTTGCCGTAGTCCTTGGATATCTGAAACAAGAAGTCAAGAGTTCCCGAGGATGCCCAATTCCCAGAGAACGGACAAGGATCTAAACGAACATATAGATATTATAGGCCACGGTGACAAATGCACCACCAGACTACGCATAAACCTCGTGGATACGATATCTGAATTTCGAACTTCTGGATCACGATCGGGGACATCGTCTCGCAGCGTTGGAACATGTACCGGGAACCTAAGAGAGGTGCTATGGAATGCTGAGATAGGGCTTGACATAACATACGTTGCAGAGAGAGCAGGTAGAACAAACTGGATGGATTGAGGGGCATTAAGGTGGGGTGACGCAGGCTTCTGCACAAAAATGTGGTGAGACTGCAACCTTGTGTCCGCTCATTAACTTTGGCCGAGATGGGGGCTGCGTGTAGCTGATGGAATTGACCCCTGAAACGACGAGGGAAACGGATCTGGAGATAAAGGATCTACCGAGGGCCATCATCAGATGTCCTGATATCTACGCGCCACGGCACTCCACACAATGATCCCGGACTGAAGTTAGTAACAAGGTTAGTTTGAACAGGCCCTTGCCATTGATAAGACAACGGACTGAGGTGTTTCAATGGTCAAGCGCATGGACGCTCGCCATGGCCCAGGCCTTCCGCCGGGGTCCCAAGCGCCCTAGGTGCCCGACGTTGCCAACTCTTCTCTCGGTGAAGGCTGGCTCAGCTTCTGTCTGGTTTGATGAAAGCCGCTACTCAGATGGGGTGAGTAGCATAATCTACGCTGCAACATGTTCTTTTGTCTGTAGGATGACAAATTAGCGCTGACATCCCCAACTCAGATCGCGTCTACGCAACGATGGCAAACTAGCTGTTGAACTAAATCAAGCAAAATTGAACCTAATCCGTCGAACGTTCATCATACATGTCTAATCTGGCGTATCGGAGCGAATACGCGGAAACAGTCCCCTCAACACTCCGTGCGGTGAACACAGGCCGTTGCCTTTGACACAAGATGCGACGGCGCCCGAGCGCACAGAACTGAGATCTCGTGTGGCAGCATGCTTTCCTGAGATGGTTTCTTTCCGCCGTCCTCTGTTCTGTGGGTTGAGCACGCAAACCTTCACTTGCTCCTGCGCTTTTTGCACAACAGCTTAGTACAGGCTTGCTAATTGGAAGGCTGAACACTGAACAATGTGTGTAGCTAATGGATTTGACACCTGAGACGACGAGGAATCAATTTGAAGATGACCAATTGCTTCTGATGTAGGCGCCAACCAACGGGTCTGGACTGAAGTGAATAACAAATTTAGTTTGTACAGGCTGTCGCCACTGGTCGAAATATTGTAATAGAGGCACATGGATGTTCGCCATGGCCCAGGCCTTTGGCCGCGGTGCCAACAGGCACCGCCATTGCTCACTCGACTTTTATGTGCTTGGTCGAGTGCAGTGACTAAGGAATAAATTGACGCTTGGTGACAGACACGCAACTCAGATCGCGTCCGATGGTTTCTACACAACACTGGCACACCAACCACATGCAGAATCACGGAGCAAGTGTGGTGTGCACATGCCCTTTGCCTTTGACACAGGATGCGAGGGCTCCGGAGCATACGGAACTGAGATCTTGTTCCGCCGCACGCTTTCCTGAGATATGACTTCATTCCGCCCTCATCGGAGTTGCGGAGGTGAGCACATCGACATAGTTCTGGTTTCGCTTGCTTAGACTTTTGTTTGGCGCAGCAGTTTCAGTACAGGCATTCCTCTTCTTGTTCTCGCTGCGTAGCTCTCCATAGCGTTCTTGATCGATCCATACAATAGGGTATCTACGGAACAGGTTCACTAGACAATGAATCCACCCCATGTCCCGTTTTTCGTACCGGTAAGCAGTGACGACCATGTGTGATGACAAGGTTTTCACATATTTGACGATAGCCCTGTTCGCGTTTGACTCGCTCCTCACCTTGCCAAGGGAGATAAAACAAATTTGGCAACGGAAATTTAAACTGGGCACCGTTCTCTACATCCTCGCTCGCTACGGGACTCAGGTTGCCTTCGTCATCGAAGTATATGCATTCTTCTTCCCTAATTCACTTCAGGTGTGTCTTATGACTTTCGTATATAACACATATGCTCACCGTAGTGAATGCCTAGTATGGTTTTACAATTTTCAGAAATTTGGGAGACTCATATCAGAGCAGGACATGCAATATCCTGGATCATATTTTGGAGGCTAGTTTCCTTGCGCCTGTAATAGGAGTGCAAGGTACCAAATTTTATATATTCTTCAATTTAGGAACACTCATGCAATCAACTCACACAGGCCTCCTTCTAGCAAGAGCTTATTCAATCTCCACTCATAGTAAAATTGTCTTGGGATTTCGTGGATTTCTACTTCTTGGTGATACTATAGTATTAGTGGTATGTTTTAGTCCAGTCCTTGGTAAAACTAAGATGTATTAATCATAGCATATCATAGTATCTAATTATTATCAACACTTGTAGCCTCCCCACTTCACAAATATCACTGTGAGTGTCCTCACATCCTGTTTTCAAATTTATCCTAACCAAGTAAAATGTGTAAGAAACCCTACATTCCCCTTTAACATTTCACTAAAGACTTTTGTATAGTATCAACTCTCAGTGGGGTCATTACCATACTCTTTGACACTGTTGTTGTGGTGGTGACCCTTTCACACACCATTCAAACCTTCAGACTTCAGCAAGGGCTTGAAATTTGGAAAAAGCAGTCATTGACTAGGCTGCTCATTGAGCAAGGTGAGTGCTTGGTTCTTCTGGCTAGTTACATGTGACTTAACTACAGACCAGGTCTTGTTAGATATGGGTGAGAATCTCACTTCTTTATTGAATTTCATCCATCTGAATATTCTATAGATTTGTGCTTACATTTACTCTCACTAGCACAATTGCAGCTAAGGTATTACCACTCATGAATGATGCCAAACATACTTAGCATTGTTTTTGTTCCAGGTATTGAGAGTGAGTGGTGCATTCATGACTAAATGAGTACTTTGATACATGTCTCTTTTATGGGAATAGCCAAGCCTTCAAGGAATTATAGACCCAGTTCAGAACTGGTGGATATCTCTTTCCTATTCCTATGATTTGCATGACTCAACTCATTAAACACATACAGTCTTTCTGCAATCATCGTCTGCCGCTTTCACCTGGCTCTGCAAGAGAGGAACCAACATCCTCAAGGAAGTTCAAGTTTCCCTTCTTCTCCTGTCAATAGCTTCCGAGCAGCAGCGCAAAGGGTCCACAATGCTGTGGTGGATGAGTTCGGGGACTCGTACTTGACCCAGTCTCTTAGGACTGGGATATCGGAGGATGAGGTGGACGATCAGGAAACTCCCCGGTCAACTGCGGACGATGGGATCGAGCTACGGGAATTTCCTTGGGCCCTTGGAGATATAGGCAATACAGAGATGACTGCACCGGTTGCGTCAGGTGAGTAAGGATCAACTTCTTCAGATCTAAATTAAACATCGCTGTAGGATTTGGAACCACACAATGTTGATGACAGCGGCATTTTTTGAGGCCACTTTGTCGACCTGCGTCTTCCACGGAATCTATGCATATACCCCAGCAACCCTACTCTGTCCTATTTCTATTATACCAGCCCTTTGTTGCTGTAAAGGTTTTCGCTATTTATTCAGGATCTTGCTTACGTTCAAAGATTTTATGAAACCTAACCCTTCGGATTATCCTGTTTTTGTTTGTTAACCTATTGTATACATTTTTATTGTCTACATTTTATACGTGAAGATATATATATATATATCACGCCTGCAGTATTCAGGATGTAGGCAAGTTTCTTTCTCTAGTAAAGCGAGTAAAGAATTGACTTTGTACTGCTTGTATAGCGTCTAGTCACCACTTCAAGAGTCTACTATCTATCAGTTCCCGGAACTTTTGACCTACATCCCGCTCCCCTTAATCGAATAGTTGAATTGCCATCCATCGGGCTCTCATACAAGCCTCTCGGGAAGGAGTCCTAAAATCTCTTCCTAAAGGAGATGACTCGCGTTCGCTGTGGTATTGTCAGTTTGCATCTATAGTACTTGCATACATAGACACCATGTTACAGTTATTGACCCCGCACAAGCCCTGATGTTATGGAATCCTTTTGATCGAATGGTGACTGATATTCCCCTATGCATGGGGAATGATGTTCCTGGATCAGGGGTCACCAGAGAGAGATGGAGGTAGCTCGAATTTCTTGAGGTGTCTATCCAGAGCAATCCACAGTTCGTGATGTTGACTCTTGATGCGTATGCAAACTAAGGAATAAATTGTGCGCGCCATCCGCAACTCAGGTCGTACTACGCGTTGACATACGACCCACATGGGGAATGACGGAGAAAGTGTGGTGAAAACAGGCCCTTTGCCCTTGACACCGGATGCGACAGCGCCGAAGCAGACGGAACTGAGACCTCGTGCGGCCCGAATATATTGACGCTGGTGACAGACACT